>JAULJZ010046579.1:0-28370 GCA_032270985.1 Heliamphora pulchella
GTGGTGTTCCAACGATCGTGGAGCCATTTTATCCTGGGAGAGTGACGCCGGTGGAAAAACTACAACACCCTCGGTAGACGGTGAATCATTCTTAAGGAAACTGCATTTGCAGGACTCGATTTGCAAATTCTATTCCTATTATTTCATTTTCCTGTAATTTCAGATTATTACAATTGTTGAAAATTAATAAAGATGTATTTTCTGGATCACCGAGCATGTATATTTTTTTGGCGTTGGATTGTCTCCCAACAATAATAACTCAAAGATGCACACGCAGTGTGTGTAATTTCCTTAAGAGAGCCCTTGTTAGTGGTTTTTTTTAAGTAGCCTTAATAGATCTCTGTCAATTATTTAAAATAAATAATTAATTAATACTAATATAAAAAGGGAGAATACCAATTTGGTGGCTTCTTATTTTTAAAGTTTATTTTATTTTTGTATACCTAAAGATTACAATAAAATCTTAATTAATTATTTTACATATAAATTGTAAAAAAAAATGCTATGATTACCGAAAAATAATGCAAGAATATTACCGAATAATAAGTTGGGGAATGATAAGAGATCCATTTACAATTGCTTCCATCCGTCATAAAACATATGCTCTCAAGTCCGAAGATATTTATATTACAAAAATGCCATTATATTTTAATATTTTAATATTTTAATATTTTTTTATTTTAATATTTTACATGTTCATTTTTAATAAAAAAAATATCGTTTAGAATTTTATTGTTTATATTTTATCAATTATGACCCCTATCGAATATAAAAATTTTAGAAATGAATTGATAAAATTTTGTTATATTCAAACAACAAAATTCTATTATTTGGATAACGTTCAAAAACTCGTTGTCAAAGCTACCACAACCATTCCGTGGCAAGAACTCGTTTGTTGAAAAAAAATAATCATAACAATATTTTTGTTTTTATTTAAAAAATGAGATATGACTTATTTTTTTAAATTATATATAATAATGTAAAAAAACTTCTAAATTTTATCTTAATGCAAAATGTAAGAAATTTCTTATATTTTAATGTCAACGATTAAAATTCTCTCTCTCTCTCTCTCTCACACACACACACACACACACACATATATATATATATATATATGTATATATCTTTTAATTTTATTATTCTTGCTTTTGAGTAAAATGAGTACTTATGAATGATAAATTTTTTAATATAGAAATCTTTCTCCATACGTGATCATTTATGTTCCTAGACGCAATAGCTCAATACTTATATTCAAGTAGAAACTACAACAAAAATTTCTTGTACCATGATAGAGGGAGCAATAAATTTCACATGAATAAGTACTTATTTATTGAGAAAAATTGATTACATCTTTATTTTTTATTATTATTTAGAAGAAAATAGAAATGTTTTAAATTTTAATGTTGTGACTTTTAATAGAATGAAAAACATTTTAATTATATCTTAGTACGTAATGTGGAAAAGTTCTCATATTTTAGTATTTGGATTTGAACACTAATTTTCGCACGCAAAGGGAAGCATAACTATGCACATACCAAAGAAAAAATCACGCAAAATTTTACGTGATTCGACATAACTTGCCTATATCTATATGTGCGAGAGACAATCCATTATGATCATAAAGTATACAATTTCGAGATCAAAAATATTCCAAAACATAATTCCCATAACTCAAGCCCTGAAACAAATTCCGTTTTTCTGCTCAAATACTACTCATGTGCCCTTGCTATTTTTCAATCTCTCCTTACATCTCTATTTTCTTTGATTCAACTCTCCACAAACCTACTAAAATAATAAAGCTCATATTTATAGGCAAAATCCTAAAATCCTATCCGTCATATAATTATGAAACCCTAATTATATAGATTAGCAAAATATAAAACACACACCTAACAATCTCTACCGTGACTTGAATTCTACAAACCATCTTCAAGATAACCAGTGTCGATATCGATTCTTCCATTGTTGTGAATTCGCCACACTCAAACTAACATGAACCGCACCTTTACACCGAGATGTCTTTCACCTATTCGTTGAGGTGTCCGTCATCACAGTGGATCGGCACAACTTGTCTACGTTCACGAGTGCAAGAGATAATTAATTATAACTATAAAGTGTACAATTTCAAGATCAAAAATATCTCAAAACCCGATAACCATAACTCGAGCTCTGAAACAAACACCACTTCCCGCTTAAAGGTTACTCTCGTGACCCAGTTATTTTTCTATCTCTCCCTACATCTTTACCACATTTAATTCAACTTTCCACAAATTTATTCAAATAATGGGGCTCATATTTATAGGCAAAAATTTTAAAATCCTAGCCGCCATATAATTATGAAATTCTAATTATATGAGTCCATAGAATACAAGACACACACCCAATAATCTCCACATTAGTTTGAATTCTATAAACCAGCTTGAAGATAACTGATGTCGATGTCGATTCTGCTGTCGTCTCTAATTCGTCATACCCAAACCAGTATAGCCCGCACATCTACACCAAAATGTCTAGCACCTATTCGTTGATGTGTCTGTCATCACTCTATCTATTCGCCAATGCG
This sequence comes from Heliamphora pulchella, assembly GCA_032270985.1. Classification (NCBI taxonomy): domain Eukaryota; kingdom Viridiplantae; phylum Streptophyta; class Magnoliopsida; order Ericales; family Sarraceniaceae; genus Heliamphora; species Heliamphora pulchella. The sequence goes on from JAULJZ010046579.1 coordinate 2,564, forward strand.
TAATTGTTGGAACAAATTGCCAAAATTCTAAGATTATATATATGATTTTAGTCAAAAAAACAATCCGGATGGGCAAGTACTGAAACAGGCTCCAAATTAGAATTTTTTAATATCGAACAATAAAAAATAAAATCCGGTACAACTCTCAAAAATAGTTTAAAATTATACATGTCGAAGACTGGTTGGATTGTTTCTGTTTGCTGCCAAAAACTTTAGTCAACAATCTGCCGTGATTTTTTTACTAGAAGTTAAATTTTCCAAACAAGTTTTCTGCTGTATTCTCGAATGCAAAAACATGACTGTAATATGAGCTACGTTCTTCGTGTTTTTCAAAACCTTCGTTGACTAGACTTGTGCTTTCAAATATGTGGAAACCCTAACTTCTTAGCCAATTGATTGAATAGTGAATTCAAAATTTATAACTACATATAAATAGACTACAATAGGGACCTGTTGAGTAAATAAGATGTGGGCTCCTAATGCAATTATGAAATCCTACCTTAATTCAGAAGTAATTTCATAAAAGTATAAATTATAATTCATTTCACTAAAAAATTATAATTGCGTTCTCAGCCTTATTCTCAATATCTAAATATTTGAGTTCCTATTATTAAATGCTTATTTATTCTCCCCACGTTAAGATTATAATTATCTACCAATTAAATTAAATTATTGACAATTAGATTTAATCGACTTCTTCGAAAATTCTTAAGACTTTCCGTTTAACTTATTTGATAAGCCAGATTATAAAATTCACCTACAGAATTTGACTCGGTCAAACTTATAAGTTTCCTTAAAGAGGTTTCATCATTCTCAATCATGGGACGTGGATTCCGTCAATAATTAATATCCACCATATAATTAACATAGTTATCCAATTTACCAAAATTATAGACCCGTAAAAAATCATACCTTTTAATGAATCAAAATAACAAACATTAAATACACGTATATAATAATTATTTTAAGATTAAGAGTATAAGCACTTATAATAATCATGGAGTATAAATTAGTTTATATAGTCAGTATAAAATTAATTATACCAATGAGATCTTGTTTAATACACACAAATTGTACTAGCACAACAAGTTAGAACAATTATCGAAACAATTACCGTTCTCCGTAATCAAGACAAATCTACTAAAACATTATATTACAGTCATACTGATTGTGTGTCTAATTCCATCTAAGACTGTGAATCAAAATTTATACCATACAAGAACTGATAATCTGATTTTCTATGTGTAAACTGAACTCTACATGCTAGATTAAATATTATGTAGAATAAAAGACACCCATACACAACTTTAAATAAATAATAAAATGTATCCATTACTTATTAAGATTCTCTTAAAAGTGAAAAAAAACTAATTTTACTAAGAAAATTAAGTACTAAAACCCAAAACTATGGTTTTTAGTAAACAATACTGACAGTAATGACTTCCAAACATTTGTCGAATAAGGAAATCACCGTCTGATTTGACTCTACCTGCAACTGATTTTGATTATTTAGTGCATCGTCTTTTGCCTTTTATACCATACCAAGTCATCGCCTTTTTCTCCTTTCCTGTGCAAAATACATATTTTTGAATTATACGGTGCAAAATCAAAAATTATACCTTACTCCGCTCACCCACCACAATTTTGAATCTTTAATCGTCAGCTCTGATACCACTTGTTGGGATTTAAACATCAATTCATGTATGCCAACAGAAGCATAACCATGCGCACACAAAAGAAAAAATCATATAAGGATTTACGTGGTTCGGCATAACCTGCATATATTCACAAGTGCGAGAGATAATTCATTATAACTGTAAAATGTACAATTCTGAGATAAAAAATATTCCAAAACTCGACACCCACAACCCGAGCTGTAAAACAAATCTCGTTCCCCCACTCAAGGGTTACTCTTGTGTCATTGGTATTTATCTATCTCTCTTTACATCTCTACTCCATTTGATTCAACTTCTCACACAATAACTAGAATTATAAAATTCTATTTATATGAAACCCTAAAATCTTAACCCCATATAATTATAAAGCTCTACATATTAGAAATCTTTTGAATTCATGACTCCAACAAATCCAAATATATGTAAATAAAAAACTAATTATATGAATTCGCAGAATACAAGACATGCACTCAACACTTAGCGTAAAGTATGAGAATTATATATATATATATATATACACACACACACATATATGAATGTATGTATGCATGTATAATTTTTGGTGTTCTTAATTTTTTCACATGTTAGCAAGTTCTTAAACATAGTACATAATATTTTATCTTCATCTTAATGAAGAGTATGAAAAATTTCTCATATCTTGATCAAGGCACGAGAAATTCTAATGTATGAATACTCGTGTATTAAAAAAAATTAGTCACGTCAACATTTTTGTTATTATTTAGGAAATTTGGTTTTTATCATTAGATTCACTCGGATAAACCTAAAATTCGGCAAGATCAAATTGGGGTATCTACATGTCCACCTAATATGGATTATACCTGCTAGATTCCTTTGATTTGATCTCATTTTAGCACTTTAATAGCAATCCTTCAAGATCAGCATGCGAACCAGTGATCTTGTCTCCAAATTAGATCTTTTGCCGTATTCTCAAATGCCAAAATACGAACAAAGTGTGGGCTTTTATCATTCATGCTCCAAAACCTAACCGCCAACCTTCTTTTTTCTTAGGTTTTCAAAAGTATGTGGAAACCCTAAGAAATATAGTGATATGATCAATTGGCAGCCATGGTTATAAAGGCATACATATAAGTTACGACAGGAATCTAAGGAGTAAAAAAGACTTGAGCTTCCAATGTAATTAAAAAAACCAATTCAACTCGTAATTAATTTCCTAAAACATAAATTACAATTCATACCACTAAAGAATCATAATTGTACTTTCGGTCTTATTTTAAAAAAATTAATTTCGAGCTCCTTGTTATTAAATGCATATTTATTTTCCCACGTTAAGATTATAAATGCACGTTGATTAAATTAAATTACTGACAATTATATTTAGTCGACCTCTTGAAAAAATTTCTTAAGACTTTTCGCTTAACTTATTTGATATGTCGAATTATAAAATTTACTTACAGGGTTTGACATAATCAAAACTTATAAATTTTTTTAAGGGGGTATTATCAATACCTATTCGGGACGTAGATTCTGTCAATAAATAATATCCACCATATACGCAATGTCGTCATCCACCAATAAATAATAAGACATTTCGCTTAACTTATTTGATATGTCGAATTATAAAATTTACTTGCATGGTTTGACATAATCAAAACTTATAAACTTTCTTAAAGGGGTATTATCAATACCTATTTGGGACATAGATTCTGTCAATAAATAATATCCATCATATACGTAATGTCGTCATCGAACTCATCGGGCTCATTGACCCCGTAAAAGATCTCATAATTTTATAAATCAAAATAATGAACATTAATTATGTGTATAATAATTATTTCGGAATTATGAGTATAATTACTCATAATAACCATGTGGTGTGAATTATTTTATGTAATCAGTATAAAAATAATTATCCCAACGCGGTCCTATTCAATACACACAAAATGTACTAACATAGTGAATCGAAACTATGTCGTTCCTTGTCATCAAAAACAGATATACTAAAATACTATACTACAGCCCTACTGACGGTGCGTCCAATTCTATCTAAGACTGTGAATCAAAACTTATATTCTACAAGAACATATAATCTGGCCTTTTGTGTATAAGCTATATTCTACACACCAGATTAACTACTGTGCAAAATAAAAGACACTCATGCACCACATTAAATAAATAATGTAACATAAATATTGCTCATATAGATTTTCATCTAAATAGAAAAAATAAATTTTATTAATAAATAAAATCAAAATAAAAAATCCATTACAGAACGCATGGTTTTAGTATATAACCCTAGCATATTCATGATCATTTGGTAAATATCTAGGCCAAATAGGTTAGGCTCAACTTCTTCTCGAGTTCCCACTAAGCGGTATATACCAAAAGAGTCATTACCAGATAATGGTTCCATAACTTTTGTACACAAGATATATTCTAGTTGGTCCTGGTGGTAAAATGCACATAACATACAGAATAAGACATGTGTAGACATTTTAAGCTCCGAGATTAAGGAAATTTTGAGAATTCATAAACTTTTGCTCTGATACCAACTATGTCACTACCCTAACATACGGGGGTAAATTATGACTGGCCAGTGAGGCAAAACTCACTCAAGGCCTGCTAAACATCGGTTTAGGAATTCTCGACTCTTACCTTACCCCATTTTTTTGAAAACAAAGAAGGCCCAATAGTTCTTAAATAAAACAATAAGGAAATTTGATAACATTTTTTTATTCTTTTCTGGAAATCATAGTTGGTAATATAACAGAAAATGAAAGGGTAACAAAACATGCAGCATCTATTGGAGTTATCTAGTACGGGTATGGAAGTTATTATAGTCATCCAACGATACGTCTACAATCTGAGCTGTACATATATATACATAGAATAGTAAACGAAGAAACAAGTACGATAGAAAGCGAAAAGACAAAACACAACTATAATTATAAGCATGAAAGCTGATTTTTTGAGCGATTGGCTCATCTTCCTATAAAAAGTCTTATGTCACAACGTTAGTATATACTGATGAGCATAAGATATCAGTTATTAATTCGTAAATCACTGTGAGAATATATCAAATAAAAGACTAACTAAAAATAATAGTAACAATTCAATAATAGTAATAACTTAATTAAATATTTCTAATAATTATATTTACATTACATGCATAGTGAAAAAAATATTCATAACATATAAAGTAATAATTAAAATAATAAATATTTTAATATATTTCTTATGAATTATAATAAATTTATATAAATGTAAATATGGATAAGATTGAGATTTGTTCCTTGGGATGATGTTGAAGAATATGAAGAGCTTGGAGAGGATGATAAGTCAAATGAAAATGAGAGCAATTTTATTGTTTTTACAGTTTTTACACATTCAAACGTTGTGTGTGTGTAAATTTGATTCTAAAAGTTCATACATGGTGTCTTCAAATGAAAATTCAGAAGGTAGTGAGGAAGAATATGATAAAGAAGAGGTTGAAGATTATGAGACTTTGAAAGGGTCTTGTGACAAACCTTTCAAGAAAAGTTAAAATTGATCTAAAGTCCAATGTTAGATTGTTTAACAAGTTGAAGACAAGTTGTAGCATGAATGTGACTCTTTGCAAGAGCCTAAGGAAGTTAAATTGAATTCAGTAAGGCAAAACCATGGTAAGCAAATAAAAATTTAATAAAAAATAAATGTATGCAATAAAAATATAATATTTTAAGAATTTAAAATACAAATATTAAAAATATTTATTCGGACACTTTATTGGGGTGTCCTTAGTATTCTCTCATTAAGTTCCTGCACCAAGCTAGTCCTATTTGGGCTAAATGTCAAGAATTTTGTTGTTTTTTGTTTTTTTTAAAAAATATTTTTTTTAATTTTTTAATTAATTTATTTTAAAATTTTTTGAATTGTCTTGATGAAATGAATTGAAAAAGTAAAAAATTTTGATTAAAAGATGAAAAAGTCCACTAAAGACGAGAATAAGTAACATAAAAGTTGCCTTATTGACTTATTTTGACTTATTTTTATATTTTCTTAATTTATATTTTATATTTTGATCAATTTTTTTTTACTTTTTTAGCTCATCTCTATGGGAGTAGCCAAAAAATATAATTATTTAATTAAATAATAAATTTTTTTAATAAATAAAATTAAATATGCAAATAATCAAATAACCCAAACACCGAAATGTTTAATGATCCAAAAGAGCAAAAAAAAAAAAAAAAAAAAAAGCGCACCATGCCCTAATAGCTCTTTTGGGGAGTGCTGTTGGCATAGTTTGTTGGAAAAGCTACAACACGAGGGTCGCCAAGCAATTTTGCCTCGTTTCCTCCACACGGGCTACATTTTGCCGGGATATAGGATGCTCACCAGACAGTAGGGATTTGTATTCCCAGGAATTCCCCATCGTTTAATCTGCAATTCCCTCTCTGGTATGGAACTCTCTCTCTCTCTCTCTCTCTCTCCTGCACCTTGACCAAACTCCCTACCAACGGAACTCTCCCCCTCAGCTGAACATTCTCCCCACTTACAAAAGCCCATCTCTCCACTGCCTCACTTCCAAAACCCACCTTCCCCCTCTCTGTGAATTTTTTTTCACTCCCCTTGTCTGATGTTGTATTTTTTTTGTTTTTGTTGTACTGTAGTCGTCATTGTTATTACTGTGGGTGTATTTATTTAGTTTTTGGTTGTTTTTGTTTTTGTTTGGTTGTCGTTGTTGTTGCTTTGGTTGTGAATGAGCGTGCTGTTGTTGTTGCCTTCTTGGGATGAGGGCTTTGTTGCTGCTGATGCTTTGGTGGTGGTGGATTCCTATTTTGAGTCTAGATTCCACATTAAGTCGAAAGTTTGTGGTGAAGTGTTTAAAATTGTGTCCAGAGGTTGTTGGTGTTCGTCTTGGTTGGTTATCCTCTTGACTGGAAGTCCTGAAGTGTTTATCTAAGGATGAAATGGGTAATGTGTATCTCTTCATAATTGGGTAGATAATGCTCTGAAACAAGGGTGGTTGAAGGAAGAATATCGCCTTTTAAACCTCTTTGTTTGTGCCAATGTTGATTCGCAATCCACATTTCCAATATCAATCTTAAACAAGCTTATGCGCGGATCTGTATTTCTTATAAGAAAGGAATTGATTTAATTCGCATCTACATGCAAAATTTTCTTGAAGTTTGACCCTAGTAAAGTCCACTCTTGTCATGGAAAGTCTTTACCATATGGTTTCTTTCTTACAAAAATGATTCGTGATCGCCAGTTGAAAGATCACGTAGATGACTTCATTATTCAGGTGGATAAGACCTAAGGTTCTCACACTCTTACCCTTAGTATGTTCCATACCTTAGGCAAAGGTAAAGGTAAAGGTAAAGGTAAAGGCAAGGATTGGAAGGATAAAATCTTTCGAGAGAGAGTTCTGCTGGAGGCTAGGATTACTCCATTCTTGAGGTACAATTTCTCTGTGGTGATTTTCCTGAGGGGGAGCATCGTTCTAGGAAAAGAGGTCGTGGCTCTTCATTGTCTGAATTTTTTTTCTCTAAGCTGTAATCTCTTCAAGTTGCTCAGGACTAACTATGAGCCTCTGTAGACGAACTCCGAGCCTCTCAGCTTCATCAAATAACTTTTTTAGTAGGATTACAAGAAGCTTTGTTTCACATAGAATGCAATCAAGAGACTTTCAGTATCCAGTTTGGGCTGAGCAACATTGGGATCTTCTTCAATGGTGTTTTTAATGGTTTTCTTTCCCATTTCCTTTCTGTTCTGGAGATCACTTCTACTTATCTTGCTTATATTCTCTTGAGAAACTCTTAGTTTGCTTACACTCTTAGTTTCTAATTATGGTTCTATTATTTTTGTCGATTTTAGTGCTATTATTTTTTAGATAGATGTTTTGCTACGAATGGTTTTTTAGGGATTTATGGATGTTCTGCATGAATTATTGTTCATATTTTGATAATTGATGATCATCTTTTTATATTCGATTAGTTTTATTTTTTTTCTTTTGTGCAAGTTTTTTTTTTTACCCCTTTTCAATTTGTGACAAAAAGGGAGAGTAAGGTTATATTGTCTTGGCTATTCATGGCTATTCCTATATACATGGTTTCATTTGTCTGCGTAAGGTGTGTTCTTTTTTGCTGTAACCCTTCTCACGTTGTGATTTTTTGTTTTTGTTTTTGTTGGGTTTAAGAATATCTTGTTAGAAGTGTTTTGTCACAACATTGCCAAAGGGGAAGATAGTTGGGTCCTAAAGTCTCCCTTTGTGGGTTGGCAATTGTGTGTCACAAACACTTCTTCTATTATTTAAATCTTTTTTGATTGAAAACGTTTTTAGCCACTCATACCAAGCTCTAAGAGTTTGTTTGAGACCATACAAAAAGCTTTCTTAAGCTTATAAACATTATTAGGATGATGTGGGTCAGTAAAATCTTTAAGTTTCTTAACATAAACTTCTTCTTTTAAAAAGCATTCAAAAAGGTACTCTTAACGTCCATTTGATACTACTTAAATCTCAAGCAACAAGCAATTGCAAGTTCTAATGTACTCAAGCCTAACAACTGGTGCAAAAGTTTCATTCAAGTCAATCCCTTCCACTTGGGTGTAACCTTTCGTTATTATTTTAGCCTAGTTTTGTTTCTAACAATACTTCCCTTTTCATCAGTTTTATTTTTGTAGATCTGTTTGGTACCTGAAACAGTATTTCTAACAAAATTGTTTAATTCACCACCCATGGCATTTATCCAACTATCATCTAACAAAGCCTTTGATAGACTTAGGATGAATTAAAGAAACAAAGCAAGAATGTGATATCTCTTCATGTAATTGCCTCATATTTTTCATCTTGCCTGAGATTAGCCTATAACTTGAGTGGATGTGTGAGTAAGTGACCCTTGCCAATGGTTCCAAAACATGATTTGAATCTTGTCGGTGAAGCTTTTCTCCAAGACTTGAACATCTTTGCCATTCTCCTCTCCTTGTAGTTTATCATCTAGTTCAAGTATGGACTTATAAGGCTTTTCACATCAATTGCATTTGATTCAAGAGAAACACTACCAGCTACTACAACATTAAGGATTCCATAACAGTTATAGTCTCTACATTCTCTATAAGAAACTCTGTTTGTTAAATACCCAAGAAAGATTCCTTCATCACTATAAGCATCGAACTTACTAGCACTCTCCGTATCCTTGTAAATGAAACATTTACTTCCAAGATATGAAAGTATTTTATATTAGGCTTCCTTCCCTTTCAAATTTCGTAAGAAGTTTGTATAGTCCTGGGCCACGAAAAGCACATGGTTTATTACATAACATGTGGTGTTAACTGCCTCTAGGAGATGTTTCTACCATGTAACATATCCTAGCCATTTCTTGAATGAGTCTATTCGTTCTGAATGACTCTGTTCTTTATTTCAACTACATTTTGTTGTGAGAGTCTTTGGAGCTGAAAGCTCATGCTTGATAAAGAGTTCACCATAGAAGTCTGAATATTCAGAATTCTCAAACTCCTTGCCATGATCGGATAAGATCGTTTTGATGAACTCAATCTTAGCATCTTGCTCCACTCGAATCCTTTCAACTAAGGTTTTAAAAGTAAAGAATGTTTCGAACTTCTCTCTTAAGAAATTAACCCAAGTGTATCTCGAGAAGTCACCCACAACAAAAATATAGCACTTGCCGCCTATGCTTTCTACCCTTGAGGGTCCCATCAAATCAATGCTGATCAAATCTAGAAGTCTCTTGGTTCCAAAATCTTGACATTCTTGTGAATGGCTCGAGTTTGTTTTCCTAATTGACACAGACCACATACGTGATTTGTTGGCTTTCCCAACTAGATGCCACAATTCTGTTTCTTCTATTTTGGCCAAAGTGACAGTTTAGGTTATTTAATGGCACAATCCCATAACAATTGTCAGATGTATAGACTCCTTTATCAACAATATGGAAATCATTCTTTGAAAAACGAACTTTATAAAGAAAGTCACACATTTGACTAGTACTTAAGAGATTAGCTTTCAAACCATCACCTAATAGAACATGATGTGAATAGGGAATTCCAAGAGGCTTAACGGACCCTTTGCTGATGATTGTGGATGAATTCCCATCCCCAGATGTGACAAAACCACCATTATAGTGCTTAAGATTTGCGAATAGAGACTTATAACATGACATGTGTCGTGAACAGCTGCAATTAAGATACCACGTGAGACATATTTTTCAGCCTTAAGGCTCACATGAACAACATGGCATTTCAAGTCTCTTTTTCAAATGGGTTTAACTTTGGTCTTCTCGTCTATGCTTTGGCTCTTGGAAGTAGTCTTAGCACTTTGCCTGGATTTTTGATTTTTACCTCTATGCTTTATCTCTTGATTTTTCATCTTACCTTTCAATTCACCGATTTGATCAAATATTTTCCATTATCTATTACCATTGTGATAATAAGAAGTGTAGAGAAAACCATGGAATTTGTAGCATTTGGTTCAAATGTGACCTGCAACCCCACAAAAATGACAAGAACAAACTTTCCATGTGATGACAATTGTTGACATGTGTGAGATAGATCTTATGCAATTTCCCACAAAAGGCTTAATATGACTGTGCACCCCACAATGATGACATGTTAGGTAAAATTTGCAAGAACTCACCTCACCATGTAAAAAGATGATACCTTTATGCATTCCTTTTTTGATACGAGATGATTGTGCCTTTTTCTCTTTGGTAGTGCTCGAAACACTGAGAAACGACTTCGCAAACTCTTTTTTGACCCCACCAAGAGGTGTTGAAGGGTTCTCTTGAAAGCCCAATCTCACCTTGTCACTTCGTGCATTCGTTTCTTGATATGAGATGATTGAGCCTTTTTCTATTTGGTAGTGCTGGATACATTAATAAATGGCTTCACAAACACTCTTTTGACACCACCAAGAGGTGTTGAAGAGCTCCTTTGAAAGCCCAAACCCGCTTTGTCCATTGTCACTTTCTGATCATCAAGAATTTTGTCTAGTATTTTTGAATGTGCGTTCAATATCTTGAAAGTAGCATTAGCATCGATGAGGTCATTTTTCAATTTAGCAATTTTAGATTCAAGAAACTTCTTATTCTCAACAGAACTATGCACATCATTTTCAAGAGTCAAATGCTACATCTTGAGCTTAGTTAATTCACGAGGAAAAAAAAAAAACTTTGTTTAATTTTCACACCTAACAAGTTTATCATGCAAAATTTGCTTATCATGGTTTGCTTTACTCAATTCAATTTAACTTCCTAAGGATCTTGCAAAACAGTCACATTCATGCTACAACTTGACTTCAACTTGTTAGACAATCTAACATTGGACTTGGTCAATTTTAGCTTTTCTTGAAAGGTTTGTCATAAGACACTTTCAAAGTATCATAATCTTCAACCTCTTCTTTATTGTAATCTTCCTCACTATCTTTTGAATTTTCATTTGATGGCACCATGTGTGAACTTTTAGAATCAGATTTGGACCTACACATCATGTGAATGTATAAAAGCAGTAAAAGCAACAAAATTGCTCTCATTTTCATTTGACTTATCATCCTGTCCAAAATCTTAATCCTCTTCAACATCATCCCAAGTAATGACATGAAACACTTTTTTCTCTTTAAGCTTGCTACGACATTATTGAGCTATATGCCCATAGTGATGGCATAGTCATTAACTAGTTAGAGAGCCGTTGGCCAATTTGGAAGCCTCGCATCAAGCCTAAGGGCCTAACGCGAGTGAACAAACCTTTTTTGCTCGAATAAATGTCGTTGGTAGTTATTTATTTTATTAAGAGTTATTTAAATTATTATTTAATATATTTTATTATTTCTTTTTATCTTAGGGTTTGCCTATAAATAAGGTGTTTATCCGTGTAATCATCAGTTTTTGATTAATAATAATGAGTGTGCTTGAAAATTAGAGTTGCAGCCCCTTGTATGTTCCTTCTCTCTCCTTCTCCCTCTTCTAGTTCACACCAATTGATATCAGAGTTTAGGCTCAAGATCCCACATCTCCCTCTTCTTTGACACAAACCTTTGTCGAACCCTTATTGCTGACGTCCCTCCACCCATGGTTGTCAGTTGACAACATGATCGAACCTATCTAGACATGCAAAATAAAAAAAATACCCTAGCCGATTTCGCTACACCACAGACCCCCACCAACCTCGCAGCCGAGCACTGCCAATCCCTTGCACGATCCACCGCACCGACCTCGTTGTCAATCCGTCACTCTTGTCTTCTTCTTCTCCATTGCCAACATCTTCTTTTCTCTCCTTTGTCGGCCTCTTCGTTGACCCTCGCCTCTCCCTTCTCATTCGCCCTCATCCAAGTTTTGTGTAAAACACAACAAAGGTCTCATTCTTTTGCATGACAGTCATTTCAAAACAGTCCTGACCCTTTGAAGTGATCCTTGTTTAACCTTAACAACTCCTTCCTAGGTAAAACACTAGGCATCCCATGCTTCTTTTGTCGTAGCATAAGTAAATATACAAATGAACTCATCAGTGGGTACACCATTATAAAGAGCATTTAAGGCCTTGCTATTATGTCCAGACTATTCAATTTCAATTTTGGTTCATTCTCTAACGGGTTTCAGGATGAACACCCCAATTCATAACAATTGTAGGATGAGTCTACGCATTTTCTGTAACATCACAAACACGTATATCAATAGCATGCAAGAAAACCCTCATTCTAACTTTCTAATACTGAAAATTGTTAATATCAAGCATAGGAAGTCTCATGGTGGAACTACCTTCTCTAGGTACTTCCTTCTAGGCAAATCAAATAGGTTCCGCTCTTGAATTTTTTTTTTTCAAACCACAAAAGAGCGATACCAATTAAACACCCCCCCTCCTCCTTATCCATTGCTACAAGAAAACAAGACTCCTACAAGACTAATAACCCGTTAATCAAGGAAGCAACTAGGAACTAACAATTATCAAGATCAAATTAACTATATTCATATTGAATGAGAGGCAATCAATCATCAATCAACACAGAATGTAATTGGCACAAGATATGCATGGAAAACCCCTGGATGGGAACAAATACACGGGAGAGAATCGAGCAATACGAACATCAAAGCAAATACAAGAGTTCTTACAACCCAAAACACGTGAATCCACACTCATGGTCAAGAGAGCTCTTGTCGAATCCTCGTGATCACAACCTGCACTTGGATTCCAATGATCTGAATCCACGAACTCTCCAAATGCCAACAGAATCCACCGGTTGGCCTTCAGATGCTCTCTATCTCCATCAAAATTCTTCCAAGATTGATGAAATTGTGAGTTCCTTCTTTGAAGAGATCTAGTCAAGCTTCTAGATCCATGGAACTACCAATACTTTTAAAGGAAATCAAGTACAAACTGCCATGATTATCACAAAAAAATGTTTTGTCCAAAGTAGAAGAGGTACGACGCTCTCTCCTTTGGTCAAAAAGTAAAAAGAACGATCTTATATATTAACAGAGTCAGGCAGTTCCGTTTGATGCTTGCTTGACCAACAGTTGAGCGGAAAATTGAAGAAGGTTTTGTTGAGCAGTTCTGTCCATACTTTTGAAGCAGGAAAATTTCAAAAGGTTCTGTCCAACACCTGCTCAATGCAGACTCAAGCAACTCTTGACCAGAAAACACCAGATGCTAGCATCTATCCGAACTTCTGAAACTTTGCTCTAACTATAGAGAAGCTCAAAGCCGAGGACCATGAAAATTCCAAAAGGTTCTGTCCAACACCTGCTCAATGTACACTCAAGCAACTGTTTGAGTGGAAAACACCAGAAGCTATCTTCTATCCAAACTTCTGAAACTTTGATCTAACTATATAGATGCTCAAAGCCGAGGACCATGAAAATTCCAAAAGGTTCTGTCCAACACCTGCTCAATGCACACTCAAGCAACTGTTGAGTGGAAAACACCAGAAGCTATCTTCTATCCAAACTTCTAAAACTTTGCTCTAACTATAGGGAAGCTCAAAGCTGAGGACCATGAAAAGGATTCACGCGTGTAGCGTTCATATAACCCTCACTAGAAAACGGAAACCAAAAAATATTTTAACAATAGAAAAAGTGTTTGTCACGCACAATTGCCAACCTACAAAGGGAGACTTTAGGACCCATTGACCCAACGACATCTATATGCATATATACATGCATAAATACACACTTACTTTTTTCTTTTTTGATTGTTTTTGATTTACCTTTATTTCTGTTTTATTTGTTCACTAGATGCTTCATAAAAGTTCACAATGTCAATTTTGTCAGAGAATTCTTTTTAAATCCATCGATATAAGGGCAAAAGAATCTAAGTGACCTTGAATCTTTTTTTTTTTCTACCAAGTTTTAATCCTTTCTGAATGTGCTATATAAGAAAACTATCCATAGGGCCTGAATTAATGCAAATAAAGAAAAAGTAGCTAAATTAATAGAAGTAGTGTCAGATTGGACAGGTGTATTTATGATGTCAAGTGATGTAGAGGCAAACAAGTGTCACGTTGTTAAGATGTTTACATCCCCATCTATGGGTGCAATTTTGTCTCTTGCAACCAGTGTTGTTAATCCTGTAGCCCATACCAGTTGGTATGTACCGTATCAATAATTAAAGCCGACATTGAAGGCTTAATACAACATTGGGAAAAATTTTGGTGGTAAAATTTTATTTAATCATTTGTCATTTCATCCAGTACATTTACGGGCAGTGCATTCCCATTAGGGCCATTATATTTCCCACTTAAACGCTCTCCCTGAGCACACACTTCAACAAGCGCCATTGTCTCTCTAACATTTCCTTGTTATTTTCATGATACATGCATGTGTTTTATGTCTCTAAACTCTACATTTAAACCCTCCCTTTGTCTCTCTCTCTCTCTCTCTCTACACACACACACACACACACACACACACACTTAAAGAGAGAACTCAATTAGTTCTATTAACTCTGAAGTGTAATCAAACTTGGATTCAAATCCGAGACGAAATAGAGAAAGCTGTAAACTTCATTTAGTAATAGCTTTTGATGAATTACTTTCTAGTTAGGGAAATGATACAATGGAGCATCCACCTTTTTCAGAGCAAATAGAATTATTGGTTCTTGTATGGATAAATCCTTCCAAGTTCCAAACCCCATTCTCTATCGTGGAAGTTTTGCGCGGTCCTGTATGAATTACCCTTGCTATCGGTCCCATATCTAGTAAAGGCGAGCACATGACATGTACACTTATTAAAGTATAGAACAAAGTGCTAAAGTAGAGAACTAACGTTCTGTACTAAGCAGGCGAAGCAAATACAGCCTTTTTCCCTCGTAAAACCCATCATTATCTTTGCCGAAACTCTCTCCCAGATCTACAATATTCAAGATAACCATAGGAGAAGCTGAGCTAGCCAACCGTAGCTAAAGTTCTCACGGTCTCAAACCCCAAAGGGTGGAAGAGTTTGTTAAGCGTCCTTGCCATGCAATTGAGAAATGCGTTTTTCTTTTATGAAACATTGTTAGTTTGTTACTCTTCCTGTGGACGTGGGAAGGATTTTGACGAATATGATAGTGGGATTTATTAGGGGGAAAAGCTATGAGTTGATCGTACAAGTATGTGCTCGTCTTTGGATACGGTGCACATTGCAAGGGTAATCGGTATAGGATCATGTTGGACCTCTACCATATTTTATCATATGTTTATGGCACATTCTCAAAGATGCAAGGTTCTACCTAGTCAATGCCCTGAGTCAACTTGCATATATTTTCGTAACTGTTTGGAAATGATTTGTTGAAACTTTGGGTTTTTTTAAAGTAGGAATCCGATAGTTCAAATTCCTCCTGGTTTGCAGCACGTAACTTCAACACATTTCTTGTGGTTGAACTTCCGTGAATATGGTGTGAGCTGTCCCCGCCTTCAAGGAATGAGTGTGTGGCTGATGGGTATTTCATGGAATTCTCAGATTCCATGAATTTACCACATTGTACCAATAAAATGTTGAACAATTTTTATTTTTTTTTATGTAGGAGCTTTGGTAATGAGGTGGCCATTATCCCATTCCCATTTTCTTTTAGATTTTTCTATATAGCTTTGTGGAGGACATGATCTTAGGGCTTGCATGGAAAACACAGATTTGGTGTAAAATATAAGAAATAGTTGGGGTTTTCAAGCTTTGTTGATTACTCATATGTTGATTTACATTCAAAAGGAAATTTGATTACTTCAAATCTTGGAGGTTTATAGATGAGAAAGTAATGTATTGGGCCTTATATTTCTTTATTTGACAGTAACCTTTCTTCTCTCTTTATTTTACTGTTCATGTTCTTACGTGTTTCTATTCATGGGATGTAGCTAGCCATCATTGTTCAAGCTTCTTGGGAGTGATGAACAAGTAACTTTGTTGATTTCCGCACAAGAAAGGTGGATCTCTTCTATTCCTGTAATAGTATTAATGAGAACCAACGTTGAACTTTAACCAATGTGTTTGCAGTCACATCTTGAAGGGTGGTATACATTTTTATGTAAGAGCGCCACTGCGCCACAATATTTTATTTGTTTACAGTTTGACATGTATGGTTTGTTTGGCAGTTGGATGTTAAGCCATTTCTTTTGACTTTTCTGCTAAAAATGGCAAAAGGCTACTTTTTTACCATTTCAAAATCCACTAAGAACGCTAATTTTTAACCTTGCAAACCAAATTGAAAATTTTTTTTGCGTTTAGTTTTTTGGCTAAAATAGCATAAAAGCCAAAAAACCAAAAAAATATGGCGAGCCGAACTAACCGGTAATTTGGGTTATCATCTCATCTCCATTATTTTTTCAAATTTGTCTTATGTTTCTTCTAAGGCTATATTTTGTATGATGGTCCTGGAGTTGGTACTTAATTAAATGCCTTCTATGTTGATTATTTTCTAGTGTCTTGAAGCTTGTTTCTATATTTTATAAATCATGGGACAGAAGATAAAATCTAGTTGTCAACACTTAAAATCCCATGTTTCAAGTTTATGCATACATTTCATATTTTCATAATCTGAAGCCTACTCTCTTTATAATCCTTTATAATGCAATCTCTCACTTAATACCATGTTTCTCCCAAAGCTGGTTGTTTCTGGACCGGCTTGCCTTATTTTCTTCGTACCTCATTCTATACTTTGAGTTTTCATGCAAGATCAGTGTCATTTGAAAATACACTCATAATAGATCATTTCTGAAAAATTACATGGCATTTGTACTTAAATTCTATTCAATATGAATTTTCAAAATTGACCCAGCTGTGCAGCCAAAATCTACACGCATTTTTGCCACTGGTGAACGGTACCAGACTACCTGCTATGGGTACTGCTCACAGCAGAATTTTAGACTTCTTTTTACTTAAAACAAACAAGGTTTTAGGTTTTCATGGCTTGTTATTATCGATTGAAATGAAAGCAATTTTGGTTTGAAAAACGCTGGTTTAAACTTAAAAACTCGAAGGATGTCATAGAGCAATTTTGTCAAGTCCTGAATTCATAATCCAAGTTCAAGTCAACTGGATCATGGGCCAAGGCCCAAAGAGGCAAGAGTTAGGTTAATTAAGATTCGGTCTTTCTGAACCACTACTGCAGGTCCATCAACTGTGCAAACATATCTCTCTCAATCTACAAGACCAAAAATCATGAAATTTTTGTGGGGTTGAAGATTTATCTGTCTATTTTAAAAGGGTATTGGCATTAGGCTCATTGGGCCTGGTTAAATAACAGTTTGGGCCAAAACAGTAAGCCTTGCTCAAACTGGATGGTTTGCCAGATTAGTTGGGTCAACTTTAATAATAAATTTCTCTTAAACTATTTGGCCAAGGTTAATGACGCTTTCCAAAAGTGCACTACAATGAGTCTAGTTTCTAATCCCATTGGTTTGGTGGAAAACCATGAAGTTTAGGTTAAGATTTTTCAAAATATAGCGACTGCTGGTCTGAATCTGTCCAGTTTTGGGAGAATTGCTATAACCCCATTTAGCCCATGGTATGTCAAATGAGAACACAGTAATTTCAATTTAAATGTGTTAAGTCACCAATTGTCCTAAAAGCTTAAGTTATTAGGAAATGGGTCTAACAATGTATACTATGCTATTCAACACTCCCCCTCACTATGACCCTGTCTCGTACATGGAGATGTGAACAAACTAAACAGATGCACCAACACACAAAGTGCACAATAACAAATATAGCAGTGAAACACATCACGAGACTTAAATCTAAGACCTCATAGAACTAGAGTTTTGATATTATGTTAAGTTCCCAATTTTTCCAAAAGTTTAAGTTATTAGAAAATAACCTAACAATGTATATCATGCTATTTAACAAAATGTTTGTAGATTAGTTGTTAGTGAGCCTTAATTGAGTTTGAGTTCTTATTCTTTGATGCACTCGCAACCATTGGCATTTTGGTAAAAAGATTGCTACTTGTGAAGCTGATGTGTAAATGCATTTAAATGTGTGTATCAGTCTCTATATATTAATAAATAACTATCATGAGTTAGATGTACCAAACCGAACAGAAAATCAAGCCTTGTAAGTGCGTTGATGAAGCTTGAGGTTCATGTAAAAGTGTATCTAGAAAGATAGAATTGAGATAATTGGTTCAAATCTAAGGAAAGCCGCATTTTTGGACCTTACATAATCAAGTTTTGGTTTGAAGCGAGGACTATTTTAGTTTTGACTAGGTTGTTAGTTGCTATTGTATTACTTTTCTGTTTCTTAAAGCTTTATTGAGCAAATAATATAGTCAAAGATTTGTGCCTTGTGGTTTGGGTTGTACTAAGGGCTCGTGGGTTTTACTAGTTAATTTTGATTCCATTATTATTATTGGTGTAAATAGTACTTCTGTGTCTGGATCCTTAGTATTAATAAAGTATTGTAATATCTTAGTTTTTTAACATACTGTTAAGTATTACGCTTTAGTATTTCATGGTTATTTGTGTCCTCTAGGTTTTAGTCTCTGTGTTAATATAAATACTTATGTTTAGAGGAGTTGTCCTATTTTAGCAGCTTTCTCATCTTTTAGTCACCAATCAACTCTTCTTTTTCCTTTCTCTTCTATTCTATTTTCTGATGTGTATATTATGTTCTAAATTTCAACTTGGTATCAGAGCAAAATATTTTTATGTTCTTATTTTTTGGTACTGTTGTTCATCTAGTTAAAAAAAATGGTCTATGATGATCAACTAGGACATGGAAGCCGTTAACTTTTTCCCCAAAATTTTTCATGATGATTGATTGTGTTTTCCTTAGTTTTTCGATTTTTCGGTGCCTAGGGTTTTATTCTTCATGGTCTACTTTTTTTTATGCACTTTGCTTGACTTGATCCTTAATTCTCCCTTCTGTGGGTGCTGATTTAGCCTCTTGAGTAGTTCTCTTGCATGATCTTTCAGGTTTCATATATTTTTTTTGGCTCCAAAGAGGTTTGGTTTTCTCCGATTTGGCTTTGAAGCTGTTCGTTCGGTTTTGCTTGGTTCTTGTTGGTTTATGGTTTTTTGACTTCCACGAGGTCCAAATCTCCTTTTCTATACATCTACTTCGATTTGTGTCTGTTTGCGTCTTTTTAGGTTCAAGGAGGTTTGGTTCTTGCCGGTTTCACGTTTTTCGGCTTCCAGGAGGTTCATATTTGAACTTCCTTGTCTTTCTTTGCTACATCACTGATTCATATTTCAATTTTTTTGCAATCACTTGAGTTCTACTTTTGTCGTGGCCTTTAAACTTGTTTTCGGTGATTGAGCTGTGCCGTTTTTTGACTTTTGGGGATGATGAATCCTTGTATGACTTCTAGTATCATTGAAGAGCCAGTGATGGGTTGCGGAGGACACTTTAGCTGTTTCTTTCAGATTAGTTTGGTGAAATTAGACTGTAGCAACTATCTCATTTGGCTCGTTCTTGTAGCCTGGCTATTACAACTTAAGGCTTGTTCGGATAAATAACAGAGGCAAGTAAGGAATGAGAGACAGATGGACCAACTCGTGAGAGGTGGTGCTCAGGGAATGCGTTGATTATTACTTGGTTGATCAACTCGATACAGCTCACTATTAGCCGTATCTTCTTCCTGCAAGATGCTGCTCATAAAATTTGGACAACTGCAGCATAGACCTATTCACAGAGGGGTACCGATGCTTAGGCCTATGAGTTACCGAAGATGATTTATGGGTTGAGTAAGATAGTTCTATCTCTTGCTGAGTATTATGCTGAGTTAAGTAGTTTGTGGCAGGGCTTAACTATTATCAGAGTTTTCATATTGTGTGTTCACATGATGGAGTTACATTTCAAGAGATGGTGGCGAAAGAATGTGTTTATGATTTTCTAATGTGTTTATGATTTTCTTGCTGGCCTGAATATGGAGAATGATCATATCCAGTACAAGTTTTAGGCCGTCATCCTTTTCCTATAGTGCAAGAAGCTTATGCTTGTCTTCAACAGGAAGAGAGCTAACGCAGTGCTATGGTGCATCCTCCTACTCAGGACCGATCTGCTTTAGCGGTTTCACTTGCTCTTCGGGATGGTAGATTGAGCCAGTCTATGTCTGGGCCAATCTAAGTCTGGTAGCAAAGGACCTAGTGTTGATCGAGATCTTGTACACTGTGATCATTGTGGGAAAGATTGACATGATAAGTAAACACTGTTGGAAGTTGCATGGTCGCCTTAATCGAGGGCATTGGTAGCTGTGGTGGTGGTATTGTCTGTCCTGTTTATGTCGTTGAGACTTTCCCAAGCCTGTTGAGTGACAATACTACTTATTCCCATGAAGAGTTGCACACTCTTGGGCGTCTGATGACTCGTCTTGACATTTTTTCTACCACTGCTTTCGAATCACATTTTTCTTCTAATTTTGCTCACTCAGGTATTCCTCCCAGTGCACTCAGTGTTTCCTCTCCACCTTCTTGGATTATTAACTCTGGATCTACTGACCATATGATAGGTTTTCCTCTAATCTTTTTCATTTGTATATTCTGTGTTCTGGTAAGGAAAGGTTTGAGTAGTCGATATTTCCTTACCCTATGTGTCAGAGAAAGGTTCTATCCGTTATTCTTCATCCATTTTTCCTTCCTCTGTTCTTTATGTTTTCAATTTCTTTACTAATTTTCTTTCCATCAGTAATCTTTCCAACTCTTTGAACTGCTCTGTGACTTTTTCCTACTTATTGTGTCTTTTAGGAGCTGGATACGGGACGAACGATTGGCAGTGATAGAGCACATGGGGTTTGTATTTTTGGATGCTGTCTCTCCTTCGGTCCTTTCTCATTTGGTTTTGGCCAGGCGCTTTAGGCTCTGAAGTCTGACCCGATCTTCTCTCTCTTTTGCATTGGTGGCATCGTCGTTTAGAACATCCTTCTTTTGGTGTTTTAGAAAATATTTTTCCCACTTTAACTGGGACTTGTCATCGGAGTATTTTTGTCTGTGATGCTTGCGATTTTGTCAATCATAAACGCTCTTGTTATTCTTCAATTAATAAAAGCAACACTTCTCCTTTTATGACCTTTGCGTGTTGTGTCTTTGTTTAGCTACCGTTGGTTTGTTACTTTTATTGATTGTTACACTTGTGTTACCTGGGTGTATTGGCTTTGAACCAAATGTGAAGTTTTTCTTGCTTTCAAGCCTTTCATAAAATCGTCCTCAATTAGTTTTCAACCAACATCAAAGTTTTTCGTAGCAATAATGGGATGGAATATATTGATTGGATGAAAAAATTGCTTCTTTTAGAGGTTGCCCGTGCTCTCTTGTTCACTAAGCACGTTCCTAAATCTTTTTGGTGATGTTCTTACTACTGCCTACCTTATTAATTGTATGTCATCTAGTGTTATTGATTTTAGGTGTTCATTTGAGCTCTTTTTATCGAGTTCTCTCAGTCCTTGTCTTCCACCAAAAATTTTTGGTTGCGTGTGTTTTATTGACTCACCTCCCCATTCTCGTGGAAAACATGATCCCAATACCTTGCAGTATGTTTTTATTGATTATTCTCCTAGTCAAAAGGGCTACAAGTGTTTTGACCCTCATTCTCGCAAGGTTTATGTCACCATGGATGTCACATTTTGGGAATTTGAGTCCTTTTATGTCTCGCTGCCACCTTTTCAGGGGGAGCTTGATACTGAAGAAGAGATGTCTTCGATGTTGCCTAGTTTGTCTCATTTGTTTGGTGATGGGAGTCCAGTTTGGATGGTAAGGGGAAGCCCAAATTGAATAAGAGTGATCTCATGACCTATTCAAGACGTTCAAAAGAGTCGGCTATCCACGTGTTATCAAGCCAGTCGTCATCCTCGACTCCAGTGGATATTCCTCCCACTATCTCAGGTAATGAGCCCCCTATTGATTCTCTTACCAAATATACTCAAGAAGTTGATGACTCGAATCTTTTTATTGCTTTTAGGAAAGGAGTTATGATGTGTACTACTTACCATCCCATATCAAAGTTTGTTTCATATGACTCATTGTCACCTTTGTATCGTGTTATTGTTTTGTCTTTGTCTTCTATATCTATTCCTTGGGGTTGGAAATATGCTCTCACTTAAGTAGAAAAAGCTATGGTAGAAGTGATGAGAGCACTAAGCAAGAATGCCACTTCGAAATTGGTTACTCTTCCAAATGGGAAGAAACATGTGGGCTGCAAATGGGTGTTCATTGTTAACAAGAGAGCAGATGGGATTGTTGAGTTGTACAAGGCATGACTTGTTGCTAAGGGTTTCACTCAAACGTATGGCACTGACTACTAGGAGACCTTTGCCACTATAGTCAAGATGAATTCAGTTCGAGTTCTCCTATGTTGTGCAACTAATTTGGGTTGGCCCTTGCAACAACTAGATGTGAAGAATGACTTTTACATGGTGATCTTGAAGAGGAAGTGTATATGAATATCCTTCTAGAATTCTCAACTTCCTCTATTGAATGAAGGTTTGTCGTTTGAAAAAAGCATTGTATAGGTTGAAACAATCCCCTAGAGCTTGGTTTGACAGATTCCTTATGGTAATGTTAAAATTTGGGTTTAAGCAAAGCCATGCTGCTCATACCACGTTCACTAAGCAAGGTGCAGATAAGATTGTTGTCATCATTGTATGTGTCATTGATATCGTTGTGACAGGTAATGATATGAAAGAGATTTCACAACTCAAAGATTATTTGGCCAGAGAATTTGAAATTAAAGTTCTAGGGCCCGTGCGTTACTTTATTGGGATTGAAGTTGCCAGATCGGATAAGGCATCCTCAATTCTCAAAGGAAGTTTATTCTAGATCTTCTTAAGGAAATTGGTATGATGGGCTGTATACAAGTGGATTCTCCTATTGAGTCCAATAATCGGCTTAGTGGAGGTGTTGGTAATCCAGTTGATAAGGCAAGGTACTAACAACCTCTTGGGAGATATTTGTGTGTGTGTGAGTAATTAGACTTCTTGGGAGATTGATATACCTCTCAAATACATGTTCGGATATTGCACATGTAGTGTCAACATATGCATGATCCTCGTAGTATACATCTTGATGTTGTATTTTGCATGCTATAGTATCTCAAAATCAGCTCCTGGAAAAATCCTTTTGCATTTAGGTCATGGGCACTTGAGATTGTAAGCCTTCATTGATGCAGACTAGGTTAGATCTGTTGACGATAGACGATCTACCTTGGGATACTATACTTTTGTTGGTGGAAATTTAGTTATTTGGAGAAGCAAGAAGTGGTTGTGGCTAGATCCAGTGTAGAGGCAGAATATAGGGCAATGTTATGGCTTCTGTGAACTTATGTGGCTCAAAGTTTTATTGGGTGACTTAGGCGTGTATGGTGATGTTCCGATGAGATTATATTGTGATAATAAAACTGTCATTAACATTGCTCATAATCCGGTTGAACTTGATAGAATTAAACACATTGAGATTGACATGAATCTTATCAAGGACAAGTTGAATACGGGTTTGATTTATATGTCGTTTGTGAAATTCGAAGATCAACTGGCCAATGTTTTCACTAAAGGGCTTGGTAGTAAAGTCTTCTAGTCTATTGAATGCAAATTGGGCATGAAAGATATATATGCACCAATTTGAGGAGTGTTAAATGCTATGATTTAGTAATTAACTGTTATTTGGATCCTTTAGTCTTAGTCTCTATGTTAATATAAATACTCATGTTTCGAGTTGTCCTAATTTAGCAGCTCTCCCATCTTTTAGTCGTTGATCAACTCTTCTTCTTTTTCCTTTCTCTTTTATTCAATTTTATCATCTAAATATTCTGTTTAAAATTTCAACTCTTCGATTGAACACCATAGTTTGACTAGCCTTAACCCATGTAGAAATAACTTCCCTTGTCAATGCGAAGAACAGGTAGAGAAAATTAATGTTTCATAAAACACCATGCATGAAAACTGGTAACAGAATTGAATTTCAGAATCAGGAGAGTTCTACCAGCTACTCCATAGGCAATCTCTTACCATTTCTCTTTGTCTCTTTCGTTTGAGAAACTAAATAGGGCTAACTTTTATCAAGAGAAAGATACACTATATAATGTACACTGGATAAAGCTATGATATAATGGACATTGGCAACTAAGACTTGTCAAATCTTTTACAGGATAAAGCTATGATATAATGGACATTGGGAACTAAGGCTTGTCAAATCTTGTACAGCATAAAACTATGTTTGGGATCTTTAAAAAAGTCACAATTTTCATCAAAAAAATTATCGTTAGGGAACTTTCTTTTTTTAAATTTGCTGTAACTTGTTTATATACGAGGGTATATATGTTCTTATAGCAATGGACTCGAATTGGGGTGGGGATGTATACTCTAATACCGTCCCATGACCAAAATGGAGTGGGTATTTATTTTTTGGGAAATTTAGGGTTAGGTCTTCTTCTTGGTAGTAATATTAATATTATTCCCATCCAACATTTTCTATTGGGATTAGTCCTGTTTAAATTTTAATTCCCTAAAATGCCCTTAAATTTCGGATTCAGAAGATTTTATTGACCAAATCACTTCCTAAACGGGAATAAAAAATCTTACCCCAAAAATTTCTTCCAAAATCTCGCGCCGCAATCACCATAACCATAGCTCTGTTGCCGTCTTCATCCTCCGTCGCCGCCGTCATCGCCATGGGGGCGTCGTCGTGATCACCGTTGTGGCGTCACCGCCATTGCTATCGTCCTTCGTTGCTGTTGCGGTCAACATCCATTGCTGCAACACAATCTCAACAGATTACATGTATCAGTTGTCTCATCACCGTGATCACTGTCAGGGTGCCACCGTTATCGCCGTTTTCGCCGTCGTCCTCCCTCGCCGTTGCGGTCATCATCCATCGTTGCAACACAACCTCAACTAACACATGTATCAGTTGTTACCCTGCCTTGAATTTTTCATATTCTTGCAACACAAACTCAACTGATACATGTATCAGTTGGCACTTTGCATTAAAATTTGCATAATCCTGCAACATAAACTTAATTGATACATGTATAAATTGTCATCTTGCATTGAATTTCACTACCTTACTCGACCCTATGCAGAAAACCGGAGCCCTAAAAAACCCTAGGGGTGATGACGACTAACAAAGTCAGCGAGGGAGGACGACGGCGAGAGAAGACGACGCCTTGCTCTCACTTACCTCTGGTTCGCAGCCTTGCTCGACCCCACGTAGGAAACCCCTAGACCTCAAAAATCCTATTGATGACGACGGCGAACAAAGCCGGCGAGGGAGGACGATGGTGATGGAGGACGACGGCGGTGGGGCGGGAGGCAATGGTGGAGGTTTGTGTGGAGTCTGCGAGATTAGTGTAAATAGATATAGATATAATATAGATATAGATATAAGTGTAAATGTATGTAGTGCTGAATTTTCTCAAATTTAATCTTTAAATATGGTAGAAATAAAAATCAAATCTTTTAAGTAGGGGTAAATTAGTCATAAGATTTTATTTTAATTTATGATAGGACTAAAACTATTAAAATAAATATGGTAGGACTAAAACGAGATCTAAAAAAAGGATTAATCCTCAAATTTCTCTTATTTTTTTGGGTACCATAACCAACTCTATGAGATATAAACTAGGGAAAATCTATTACATAGGGCTGGAGAGTGTCAGGTCCCATTGAGGTTGGACCAAATTGTGATCCCTGCCGTTGCATATTCATGTGGAAGTAAGTTTCCTGGATGCTGGATTTTTTGGCAAAAATATCTGCAAATCTCCATCACC
>JAULJZ010046580.1:0-14240 GCA_032270985.1 Heliamphora pulchella
AGGGTGCGATCTTATATGGGTTTATATTCCCGGTGAGTTGGATAGCGGTATTATTTATATGGTAAATATTAATTATTAACAGAATTCACGTCCCGAAGATCGGGATTGATGATACCCCCTTAAGGATGCTTATAAGTTTTGACCGGGCTAAATCCTGCAGGTGGATTTAATTATCCGGCAGTAAAATAAGTTAAGCGAAAAGGCTTAAGGAATATCAAGATGCCGATTAAATTAAATTGTCAGTAATTAAATTTATTTGGCGGGTATCGAGAATTTTAACGTGGGGAGAAATGGTAAGCATTTAATAACAGGAGCTTAATGCAGGAAAGTCTTGAGATTATGGATAAGAGTGCAATTATAGTTTTTTAGTGGTATGAACTATAATTCAGTAATTTATGCAAATTGCAGAAACCACCGCATGTCTTTTCATAATTACAGAAACCTCTAGTAGGTGTCTGTGTTTCACTAGAAGTCTAACTCATAATTACTCCCCAAGTCCCTGCTGTAGCCCTGTATATACGTGGGTAGGCTGAACCAGTTTGAGATTGATAGATCATATCTCATTATTATTATGATTTTATTTTTGTCTTTCAAGACTTAAATATATCGGGGTTCTATTGGTACGAGTTCTTAGAGGATCGTAACTCACACTATGTTCGAGGATCGCGTAAGGGAATACAGTAGAAGATCTGATTAGAGCTTCAACTCGAAATCAAGTCGTAGTTGAAGATTAGATCGACAAGAGGTAATCATCTAAATTAACTTTTGTTGCACGGGTTTATTTTTTATCGTTCGACGTCAAAATTGTTATCTAGAGCCCGTTTCGGTGTTTGCTTGTCCAGTTAATTTTTTACCAAAAATTGTTTTACAAAAGTAATGATCCTTGGCAGTATTGCCTCCAACAAATTGGTATCTGAGCTATTTATTTTTTGTTTACGATTATCGGGGCCAGGTAGATTTAGAACTGTGCAAACTTTGTTTTGTCGGTATTCTAATCCCGATTTTATAATCATCTATTTTTTTCATGTTTAATTGATTACGTGGATGATGATTTAATTTAATTTTTTAATCACGAGGGTTGACTGTAATAGATTGAATGTGAGCCTCCGGGACATAGGATCAATGTAATAGCTAATTTTATATTTTTAAATATCTATTTAGATTATTTAAGAATATGTTGAATATGTCTACGAATACGAAGAACGGAGGCGGCACTTGCGGTGGTTCAGGTTTTTACGGGCCACGGATCGCAGTAAATGTTTCAATGGTTTTAAATGATTTTTTTGGGTGAAGTTTTATATAGTATTTATGTATAAAAAAAGCATAAAAAACAAGTCAAAATAGTAAAAAAATATCACCAAAACAGCCCGGTTCCGATGGCTTTGCAGGCGGCGGTTCGGCGGCAATTTTTATGATTCTTTAGGTCATTTTTGGGACTACTTTTTGGGAAGTTTTTTAAACATAAAATAGCAGTAAAATATACCTCAAAATACTGTCAAAAACCAGAAAAAAATTGAGCCAAATAGTGCATTAAAAATAAAAGGAAAAAATAGCAGCAGTTATTTCTGGCAGCGGCGCTCTATGGCAGCAGCTTTCAGACAGTTTTTTGACAGTTTTTTGACAATTTTTTTGGGCTATTTTTGTAAATTTCTTTTAATGAAAAAATAGTAATTTTTGAGAGCTTTCTTTTGATATAAAGTACGTCGAAAACGAAGTTCGGATGAGACCGGAATGGCCTCGAGAAGTTGGCGGTTAAAGGCGACGGCGCTGTGAGCGGAGGCAGTCCGTTTCAGGCGGTTTTTCAGCATTTTTTTGTGCTGTTGTCGAGCAGATTTTTTCATAGAAAAATAGTACTTTTCGAGAGATTTTTTTTGATATAAAGTACGTCGAACACCGAGTTTGGAAAGAGGTCGAAAAAGCCTCAGGAAGTTGACTGTGCAGTGCTGTGGCGGACAGCAACATTTTTTGAGGTTTGGGCCATTTTTTTGGCCATTGTTTGAGAAGTTTTTCAGTATATTTTTTGACAGAAAAATTCAATATTTTGAGAGCTTTCCAACGATATAAAGCTCGTAAAAAACGGAGCTCGGATGAGGCAGCAAGAGCCGTCTGAAGGCAGCGGTAAGGCGGCGCCACCGGTGGCTGGTGGTGGTCCGGTGACTTTCTCTCTCCCGGGGCTGGTTTGATGTATATTTTGATATATACGAGATTGATATGATATATATTAATATATCAGATAGTATCAAGAAATCATGATGCAATCTAGATACAAGTAGCTGATTCAGAAAAGGATTGCTACAGCTTATCTACAAAATAGGAGATTGAAACTCTTTAAAATCGAGATATTTTTCATGCATTTAATTTAATTTTTTTATTTTAACTGCATGGATGAGATATATATTAGTTTGATTTATCCTGTTAATTTAATTAATTCGAAAATTTAGTTTTAATAAAAATATTTTGTAATAAAAAATAAAATTAAGTTTTTTTTAATTAATTTCAATTAAATAGAAAAACTTTAGATATTTTATTTTTTATAGAATATCACGTTTAAGATAATTTTTTTTAAAATCAGATATCTTGAAAAACGTGGAAATTAATTCCAAATTTTGAATTAATTAAATAGAAAAATATTTAATCGAAATAAATTATTATTTTTTTAAAAATATAAAACAGAAAATAAAATAAATAAATGTCTTTAATCACTACCTTAGTTGAAAAGCTGGAGGAAAAATTGTACATTTATTAAATTTTATTTTTTACGCATTTAAACACGAAAAGATAGTTTAATAAAGCAGAATGTTTGGAATCGTGTACATGGAAAGATGTTTGATTCTTTCAGATCGTGTGACTTTCAAAATTAATAAATTTATTTTAATTAAACGAATTTTTATAATCCTAATTTTTTTTTTAAAGATCTAAGTGGGAGAGGAAATTTATTCACAAATAAATTATGCGGTCTCCATCACCAGTTTATAGGCGATGCAATTAAACCCTACATACCGATAGTAAGACCTTCCTCCTCAACGGACAGATTAATTGCGGTATTATCAGTCTAAACCTCCTTTAGGGATAATTCTGAATAATTGTTAGTGTGGATCACTTCTCCAACTGAATGATTCATTGCGACGCGATTAATTTGAGATTAGGTGATGGTTAATACTTAGCTGTATATAATAGTATCTTTTCCAACTTAGTCACTGCTATTATATACTAGACCGAAGGTATGTCAGCTATTTAATTTTACTTGGTATGATCAGTTGCCTAGATAGTAAAATTAAAAAGAATTGGCCTGCCTGGTCTTATGATGAATAGTAGACGTCCACCCAACGTGACATGCTATTCACAGGTTACCAAGGCTGCTGGCGAATTAATTTTAAAATAGTAGAGGGAATCAAATTAAAATGAATTCAAAATTTTGCTCATCATAATTAACGATTTTTTAATTACGTGATTCTCAGGATTAAAATAGATTTCAACCCACTCGTTTCAATACTCAAAGAAAACAAACTTACGGGATAAAATTTTGTTGACTAAAAATGTAAATTGGATATAGTTTTAACTACAAATGGTAATCCTTTAATACCAGAAAATGTGTCTATTTCAGAAAAAGGTTCTTCCTCGGGGCTGAAAGGCATGAAGAAGAAAAATGTTCAGAAATAGGAAGACACAATTTCTAGAGTAGTTAGTGGGCCACGGGATGGTGTGAAAAAGCCAAAAGGTGAATATTTTCACTACAACCAGACCCAACACTGGAAAGAGCTATGTCCAGTATTTCTCAAAAAATAGAACAAACAGGGTAATTTCTGTTCACTGGTTGTGGAAACATGTTTAGCAATATTATCTATTGGCACCTGGTGTATAGATACGGGAGCCACTAATCATGTCTGTAATTCATTGCAGAGGTTCCAAGAAACCAGACAACTTAGTGATGGGAACATTTACCTACATATGGGCAATAATACAAAGGTAACAACAGTTGCAGTAGAAGACGTCACTTTCAGTTTTGGTATAGATCAGATTTTAATATTGAGAGATTGTCTTTATGTACCTGCCATTAGAAGGAACTTAGTTTTCATTTCTGAATTGGCTAAAGAAGAATATTTTGTTTATTTTAATAACTCTGTGAATATTAAGGATAATAAACGGATTATCTTTTCTGATACATTGGTGGATAATCTTTATATTATTACTCCAATCTCTCATACACTGCAATTAACTGAAATGAATAACACATCTAATTTGTAATATAAGAGAAAGTTTTCTTTTTTAATGAACCAAACGTTTCTTTGGCACTTATGCTTGGTTCATATTAATCTAAAAAGGATAAACAGACTGGTAGAAGATGGACCTTTGAGTTCATTGGAAGTGGATGCACTTCCAGTCTGTGAATCTTGCTTAGAGGGTAAGATGACCAAGAGGCCCTTTTCGGCCAAAGGCTATAGAGCTAAAGAACCGTTGGAGCTGGTTCATTATGATGTGTGTGGTCCTATGACAATCTGGGCTAGAGGTGGCTTTGAGTACTTTGTCAGTTTTATTGATGACTACTCAAGGTATGGATACATTTACCTGATGAACCGTAAGTCTGAATATTTTGAGAAATTCAAAGAATTCATGGCGGAGGCGGAGAAGCGTCTGGGTAAAACTATCAAATCACTACGATCCTACTGTGGTGGAGAATACCTCATTGGAGAGTTTAAGGACTGCCTGTCATCAGAGGGAATTACATCCTAGTTGACTGCTCCTAGCACTCTTCAGCAGAATGGTATAGCAGAAAGAAGGAATAGGACTCTTATGGAAATGGTAAGGTCATTGATAAGTTATTCAGGTGGACCAGATTCATTTTAGGGACTCGCTTTACAGACAGCAGCATACATTCTAAACTTGGTACCTTCTAACTCAGTACCTTCTACTCCCACAGAATTGTGGACCGGGCGTAAGCCTAGTCTGAAACACAATTAGATTTGGGGGTGTCCACCACATGTTCTGAAAGGGAATGCGGGTAAGTTGGAACCAAGGATAGAAGTCTGTTTCTTTGTGGGCATCCCAAGGGAACGAATGGTGGTCTATTTTGTAACCCTAGGGATCATAAAGTCATTGTTAGCACCGATGCCTGATTCTTGGAAGAGGATATATTATGGGTCACAGACCCAATAGAAAATTGTTCTAAAAAAACTGAGAGGAAATACCTGTAGAACGGAAGAGGAACCATAAGTCACTGATATTATATTACCTCGTCGTAGTGGGAGGATTATAGGGACAGGTGCAAATCAAGAACAGGGTGCTGATGCACAGGGTTCAGATTCTGCACAGCCTATTACTGCTAGTACACAAACACAGGTAGTGCCTCGTCGTAGTGGGAGGGTTGTTCATCAATCTGACCGGTTTATGGTCATGGGAGAGTCTTATAACAGGATCCCGACAGAACTGGATACCGAGCCCTGTAACTACAAAGAAGCACTACAAGACAAAGATGTAGATCTTTGGCAAAGGGCTATGAATTCAAAGAGAGAATCTATGTATTCCAATCACGTCTGAAAACTTGTAAAACCACCCGAAGGGATAAAACCCATTGGAAGCAAGTGGATCTATAAGAGGAAGAGAGGAGTAGATGAAAAGGTTAAAACCTTCAAAGCTAGGCTTGTGGCTAAAGGGTTCACTCAAAAAGAAGGGATCGACTATGAGGAAACCTTTTCGCCGGTAGCCATGATTAAGTCTATCAAGATTCTCTTATCCATTGTTGCACATTTCGAATACGAAATCTAGCATATGGACATCAAGACAGCTTTCCTTAACGAAAATCTTGACGAGTGTATCTATATGATATAAGCAGACGGATTCATTGCAAAGGGCCAAGAACACATGTTGTGTAAATTTAAGAGATCTATTTATGGACTTAAGCAGGCATCGAGGTCTTGGAATACTCGGTTTGATCAAGTTATAAAATCTTATGATTTTGATCAAAGTTCGGATTAGTCTTGTGTGAACAAGAAGCATGACGGAAGCGTGTGGATCTTCCTAGTACTTTATGTAGACTAATATCTTGCTCATTGAAAACGATGTGGGGGTATTATCTACGATTAAAGTATGGTTATCTGAGTAGTTCGATGTGAAGGATTTGGAGAAGCCAGTCACATCCTTGGGATCAAGCTTATGTGAGATCAGAAACGAAGGATGTTAGGCTTATCACAAGCAAAGTATATTGATGATATCGTTGCTCGTTTTAGCATGTAGGATTCCAAGAGTTTCTCCCTTTTAGGAATGGAATCACTCTATCAAAGGATCAATGTCCTAAGACACTTGATGAGATAGAGAGGATAAAGGCGGTTCCTTATACTTCGGCAGTAGGAAACCTAATATATGCTATGCTTTGCACTAGACCCGACATCTGCTTTGCCGTTGGCATGGTTAGCAGATATCAGTCTAATCTAGGGTGGGAGCATTGGACTACGGTAAAGAATATAATCAAGTACCTGAAAAGGACTAAGGATTATATGTTGAATTACTAGGAAAATAGTCTAGTACCTTTTGGGGTACACAGACTCAGATTTTCAGTCAGGCATAGTGCTTGCATCAAGAGACAACTTTATAGATCCTTTACAAAGAGCTTACCGACTAAGATTTTTAATAGTCATGTAGAGGGTATGGGAGTCAGATGTATAATAGCATGATTTTGAGTTTAAGTGGGAGATTGTTAGGGTTGGTACACTGAAAATCATGTTTTTAGTATTTTATTTTATTTTTAATAAAATTAATTTTTTATTTTATTAGAATCTTTATAAGTAATGTATGTATATCATTTCTTTAATGTTATGCATGGATATCCGATATTCTGTATAGTATTTAATTTGGGGTGTAGAGTACGGTTTACACATAGATGATCAGATTTTAGGTTCTTGTAGAATATAAGTTTTATGTTCACAGTTTAGATGAAAATGGACATACCATCGGTATGACTGTAGCACAGAGTTTTAGTAGACCTGTCTTGATTACAGGGAACAGATAATAGTTTCGTCTATTGTTCCGACTCTGTATGCTAGTACACTTTGTGTGTATTGAACGGGACATTTGGGGTAATTAATTTAGTACTGACTACTGACCATATAAATTAATTCACACCCTAAGGTTATTATGAATAGTGCTTATACTCTTAATCCTAAAATAATCATTGATTTGCGTATATTTAATATTCGTTATTTTGATT
The DNA here is from genome assembly GCA_032270985.1 of Heliamphora pulchella. NCBI lineage: Eukaryota > Viridiplantae > Streptophyta > Magnoliopsida > Ericales > Sarraceniaceae > Heliamphora > Heliamphora pulchella. The sequence goes on from JAULJZ010046580.1 coordinate 7,202, forward strand.
CATTAAAGAGTGCGATCTTATATAAGTCTATAATTCTGGTGAGTTGGATAGCGGTATTATTTATATAGCAAATATTAATTATTGACAGAATTCACGTTTCGAAAATCGAGATTGACGATATCCCCTTAAGAATGCTTATAAGTTTTGACCAGGCCAAATCCTGTAGGTGGATTTAATTATTCGACGGTCAAATAAGTTAAGCAGAATGGCATAAGGAATATCAAGATGTCGATTAAATTAAATTGTCAGTAATTAAATTTAATTGGCGAGCTTCGGGAGTCTTAATGTGAGGAGAAATGGTAAACACTTAATAACAGGAGCTCGATGCAAGAAGGTCTTGAGATTATAGGTTAGAGTGCAATTATAGTTCTTTAGTGGTATGAACTGTAATTCAGTGTTTTATGAAAATTGCAGAAACCGCTGCATGTCATTCCATAATTGCAGAAACCTTTAGTAGGTGTCTTTGTTCCACTGGAAGTCTAACTCATAATTACTCCTCAGGTCCCTACTGTAGCCCTATATATATGTGGGTAGGCTAAACCAGTTTGAAATTGATAAATCACATCTCATTATTATTATGATATTATTTTTATCTTTCAAGACTTAAATATTTCGGGGTTCTATCGGTACGAGTTCTCGGAGGATAGTAGCCCATATTACGTTCGAGAATTGCGTAAGAGAATACAGTAGAAGATCTGTTTGGAGTTTCGACTCGAAATCAAGTCGTAGTTAAAGATTGGATCAACAAGAGGTATTCATCTAAATTAGCTTTGGTTGCACGGGTTTATTTTTTATCGTTCGACGTCAAAATTTTTATCTATAGCCCGTTTCGGCATTTGCCGGTCCAGTTAATTTTTTACCGAAAATCATTTTACAAAAACAATGATCTTGACAGTATTGCCTCCAATAGCTCTTTAGTGGTGTGAGCTGTAATTCAGTATTTTATGAAAATTATAAAAATAGCTACTGGTTTTCCATAATTGTAGATACAGTTATGCGTTTTTCTTTAATTGCAGAAACCGCTGGTAGGTGTTTATGTTCCACTGAAAGTCTAACTCATAATTACTCCCCAGGTCCCTACTGTAGCCTTATATATACGCGGGTAGACTAAACCAGTTTGAATTTGATAGTTCATATATCATTATCATTATGATATTATTTTTGTCTTTCAAAAACTTAAATATATCGGGGTTCTGCCGGTACGAGTTCTCGGAAGATCGTAACCCACACTACGTTCGTGGATCGCGTAAGAGAATACAGTAGAAGATTTGATTAGAATTTCAACTCGGAATTAAGTCGTAGTTGAAGATTAGATCGACAAGAGATATTCATCTAAATTAACTTTGGTTGCACGGGTTTATTTTTGATCGTTCGACGTCAAAATTTTTATTTGGAGCCCGTTTCGGTGTTTGCCCGTTCAGTTTATTTTTTTACCAAAAATCGTTTTACAAAAACAATGATCTTGGCAGTATTGTCTCCAACAAATTGGTATCCGAGCCGTTTTGTTTTTTGTTTACGGTTAACGGGATTTGGTAAATTTAGAACGGTGCTAACTTTGTTTTGCAGGCGTTCTAAATCTTGATTTTATGATCAATATTTATTTTCATATTTGATTGAATGCGTGGATGATGATTTATTTAATTTTTTATTCACGGGGGTTGACCGTGATAGATTAAGTTTTTTAGATTGATTGTGAACTCTACGGATGCATAGGATCAATGTAAAAATATTTTATGTTCTTGATGTTTTTTTTTCTAGTTTATTAGAAAGAAAAAAATAAGAACAAGTATGGAGGCAACGGCAGTGGTTGGCGGTGGCAACTGGCGGTGGTTTCGGTAGTTTAAAGCTGCGGTATTTTTTTTTTTGGCCAAACAGTTTTTTTTCTGAATAAAAAAAATTAACCATAGCGCAAGAAGCTGTGAGCAATCAACCGGTTTCCAACAATGGAGTTTTTTTTTATCCGGAACAGTGGAGCGGCATCAATCCCAGCTGTTTCGGCTATATTTTTTTTAAGAAATAGCAAACGAAAATCCCCAAACAGTGGAGGCGCAAGTGGTTTCTGGTTCCCAAAGCAAACAATCCGCAATAATGGAGCAAGGAGCAAACAGTGGAACGTGAGTCCCAGTAAAAAAAAACTGATTCGGTTTTCCAAGCTTGAGCCAGTGCCAGACAATGCCTAGAGTGGCATAGAAAGCAACACTGAAGTTGATTCCCATACAGTGGTTTATCCCAAGCCAGCAGCGCCTGTTTTCCTATCACCAAGCGCCAACTCAGCAGCCAACAGGAGCCGAAACAGCATCCAAAAGCAAATTCCAAAATAGCAAACTGTCCGGTGGAAATCTCAAACACTGCAGCGGTTTCTCCAAAGCAGTTTCGGCGCAATTCCCAATGCCAAAAGCAACGCGCTGTTTTTTCGAAACTGCTCCGGCAAACTGTGTTTGGATTCTTGCATACTGGCTCGGAAATCCACGAAGAAGTTTAACCACTGAAGTTTTTTTTTTCCATAGCCGCTGGTTTCCATAGCAGTTTAACTACTGTTTGTGTGTTTGGTGAAGCTCTTTCGCGGTTTGGGATTGGATTTCAAGCAGCACTATTTTAGTGCAAGACGATCACCAGGCGCCGGGTTTGACGCAATCCCAAGTGGTTTTCTAATTTAATTTAAATACAGGAAGTTGATAACGATTAAACTATTTAAACTTATCTTTGAGCAGGAGACTGAAACTCTTTATAGTTTCAAACCGATCATAAAATCAGAATTTATATTTATCTTACATTTAATTTAATTTTTTTTATTAACTGCGTAGATGACATTTATTGATTTTATTTATTTTGTTAATTTAATTAATTCAAAAATTCGATTTTAATTAAGATATTTTGTAATGAAAAATAAAATTAAGTTTTTTTAATTAATTAATTTTAATTAAATGAAAAATTTTTAGATATTTTAGTTTTTACAAAAATATCACGTTTAAGATTATTTTTTTAAAAAATCGGATATCTAAAAAAAACGTAAGAATTAATTTTGAATTTTGAATTAATTAAATAAAAAAATATTTAATCGAAATAAATTATTATTTTTTGAAAAATGTAGAACGGAAAATAAAATCAATAAATGCCTTTAAACACTACCTTAGCTGAAAAGCTGGAGAAAAAACTATGCATTTATTAAATTTTAGTTGTTACGCAATTAAACACGAAAAAGATGGTTTGATAAATCAGAATCTTTGGAATCGTGTACATAGAAAGATGTTTGATTCTTTCAGATCGTGTGATTTTTGAAATTAATAAATTTATTTTAATTAAACGGATTTTTATAACCCTAAAAAATGTTTTAAAAATCTAAGTGGGAGAGAAAATTTATTCACAGATAAATCCCGTGGTCTCCATCACCTGTTTGTAGGCGATGCAATTAAACCATGCGTGTCGACAGCAAGACCTTCCTCCCCAACGGACAAATTAGTTGCAGTATCGCCGGTACAAACCTCATTTATGGATAATTCTAGATAATTGTTAGTGTTAATCACTTCTCCAACTGAAAAGTTCATTGCGAAGCGATTAATTTGAGATTAGGTGATGGTTAACATTTAACTGTATATAATAGTATCCTCTCCAACTGAGTCACTGCTATTATATACTGGACCGAAACTATGTCACCTATTTAATTTTACTTGGTATGGTCGGTTGCCTAGATAGTAAAATTAAAAAGAATTGACCTATCTTGTCTAATGATGGATAGTAGACGTCCACCGAACATGGTATGCTATTCATAGGTTATCAGACTGCTGGCGAATTAATTTTAAAACGGTAGAGGAAACCAAATTAAAATCAATTCAAAATTTTACTCAGCATAATTAATGATTTTTTAATTATGTAATTCTCAGGATTAAAATGAATTTCAACCCACTCACTTTAAGACTAAAAGAAAATAAACTTACAGGATCAAATTTTGTTGACTGAAAATGTAAATTGGATATAGTTTTAAGTACAAATGGTATTCTTTTAATACCAAGAAATGTGTTTGTTTCTGAAAAATATTCTTCCTCTGAGTCGAAAGGTGTGAAAAAAAAAAAGAAAAAGGTTCAGAAACAGGGAGACACGTTTTCCAGGGTAGTTAGTGGGCCACGGACTGGTGTGAAAAAGTCGAAAGGCAGATGTTTTCACTGCAACCAGACCCGACATTGAAAAAAGCTACGTTCAGTATTTCTCAAATGGCAGAACAAATACGGTAATTTCTATTCACTTGTTGTAGAAACATGTTTAGCAGTGTTATTTACCGGTACTTGGTGTGTAGATACGGGAACCACTAATCATGTCTATAATTTATTGTAGAGATTCTAGGAAACCTGGCAATTTAGTGATGGGGAGATTTACCTGCATATGGGCAATAATACAAATGTAACAGTAGTTGAAGTAGGAGATGTCACTCTTAGTTTTGGTAGAGATCAAATTTTAATATTGAGAGATTGCCTTTATGTACCTGCCATTAGAAGGAACTTAGTTTTCATTTCTAGATAGGCTAAAGACGGATATTTAGTTTATTTTATTAACTCTGTGGTTATTAAGGATAATAAACGGGTTATCTGTTCTGGTACATTAGCGGATGATCTTTATTTTATTACTCCAATCTCTCCTACACTGCAATTGACTGAAATGAATAATACATCTATATTACCATATAAAAGAAAGTTTTCTTCTTTAATGAACCAAACGTTTCTTTGGCACTTACGCTTGGGTCATATTAATTTGAAAAGGATAAACAGACTAGTAGCAGATGGACCTTTGAGTTCATTGAAAGTGGAGGCATTTTCAGTCAGTGAATCTTGCTTAGAGGGTAAGATGACTAAGAGGCCATTTTCAGCCAAAGACTAAAGAACCGTTGGAGCTGGTTCATTCTGATGTGTCAGGTCCTATAACAATCCAGGCTAGAGGTGGATTTGAGTACTTCATCAATTTCATTGATGACTACTAAAGATATAAATACATTTACCTGATGAACCGTGAGTCTGAATACTTTGAGAAATTCAAAGAATTCAAGGCGAAGGCGGAGAGGCGTCTGGGTAATAGTATCAAATCACTAAGATTCGACCATGGTGGAGAATACCTCTTTGGAGAGTTTAAGGACAACTTATCACCAGATGGAATTACATCCCAATTGACTGCACTTGGCACTCCATAGCAGAATGGTGTAGCAGAAAGAAACAATAGGGGACTCTTATGGAGATCGTAATGTTAATGATGAGTTATTCAGGTTTACCCGATTCATTTTGGGGTATCCCAAGGGAATAAAGGGTGGTCTGTTTTATAACCCTAAGGATTAGAAGGTCATTGTTAGTGCCAATGCCCGATTGTTGGAAGAGGATTATATTATTGATCACAGGCCCAAAAGTAAAATTATTCTGAAAGAATTGGGAGAAAATACCAGTAGCACGAAAGAGGAACTACAAGTCAGTGATATTCCATTATCTCGTCGTAATGGGAGGATTATCGAAACAGGTGCAAATCAAGAACAGGGTGCTGATGCACAGGGTTCTGATTCTGCACAGCCTGTTACTGCTAGTACACAGACACAAGTAGTGCCTCGTCGTAGTGGGAGGGTTGTTCATAAACCTGACTGGTATATGTTCTTGGGAGAGTCTTTTGACAGGATCCCGACAGAACAGGATACCGAGCCCTATAACTATAATGAAGCACTACAAGACAAAGATACAGATCTTTGGCAAAGGGCTATAAATTTAGAGAGAGAATCTATATATTCCAATCAGGTCTGAAAATTTATAGAACCACCCGAAGGGATAAAACTCATTGGATGCAAGTGAATCTACAAGAAGAAGAGAGGAGCAGACGGAAAGGTTGAAACCTTCAAAACTAGGCATGTTGTTAAAGGGTTCACTTAGAAAGAAGGGATCGAGTATGAGAAAACTTTTTCGCTGGTAGCCATACTTAAGTCTATCCAGATTCTCTCATCAATTGCCGCACATTTCGATTACGAAATCTGTCAAATGGATGTCAAGACATCTTTCCTTAACGAAAGTCTTGACGAGTGTATCTATATGATACAACTATACGAATTCATTGCAAAGAGCCAAGAGCACATGTTGTGCAAACTTAAGAAATCCATTTAGGGACTTAAGCAGGCATCGAGGTCTTAGAACACTCGATTTGATCAAGCCATAAAGTCTTATGATTTTGATCAAAGTCCAGATGAGTCCTGTGTGTACAAGAAGCATGACGGAAGCGTGGTGATATTTCTAGTACTTTATATAGAAAATATCTGGTGTGTAGACGATATCTTGCTCATCGAAAACGATGTGGGGACATTATCTACGGTTAAAGTATGGTTATCTAGGCAGTTTGATATGAAGGACTTGCGAGAAGCCAGTCACATTCTTGGGATCAAGCTTGTACGAGATTGTAAACAAAGGATGTTAGGCTTATCACAAGCAAAGTATATTGATGATATTGTTGCTCGTTTTAGCATGCAGGATTCGAAAGAAGGGTTTTTTCCTTTCAGGCATAGAATCACTCTGTCGAAGGATCAGTGTCCTATGACACCTGATGAGATAGGAAGGATAAAGGCAGTTCCTTATACTTCAGCAATAGGAAGCCTCATGTATGCTTTGCCTTGCACTGACCCGACATTTGCTTTTCCATTGGCATAGTTTGCTGATATCAGTCTAATCTAGGGCATGAGTATTGGACTGCGATAAAGAATATAATCAAGTATCTGAAAAGGACTAAAGATTATATGTTAGTTTACTAGGCAGATAGTCTAGTAGTACTTTTGCGGTACACAGACTCAGATTTTCAGTCAGACATAGAGCTTACATGAGGAGACAACCTTGTAAATCCATTACAAAGAGCTTATCGGCTAAGACTTTTGATAGTCATGTAGAGGGCATGAAAGTCAGATGTACAGCAATATGATTTTGAGTATAAGTGAGAGATTGTTAGGATTGGTATATTGAAAACTATGTTTTTAGTATTTAATTTTATTTTAATAAAATTAGTTTTTCATTTTATGAGAATCTTTATGAGTAAT
>JAULJZ010046591.1:0-14240 GCA_032270985.1 Heliamphora pulchella
ACGTACTCTTGTAAATCTCACCTTGAAGCTGTATTGACCATAGTCACACAACTACTGTCGACCTCGACCATGCTACTAAGATCACTCGCCACGCTAAACTCTCAACTCTCAGACCTCATTTGCACGCATACGAACATCATCGACCCTCATACCTCATACTACACATCCCAAAGGACTACGAACCCATCAACAATCATACACGGAAATACAACACCAACATTCCCATCGCGCTAAGACCTCACTTCACAGGGTTGCACTTCAATGACCTAACTTCCATTAGGCAAATTACAACCATATCACGGCCTTATGCCCACTGTCCAAGCAACTTACGTAAAAAGCACATTACACCAATCAAAAAGAAATCTAATCCTAAAACCTTTCATCCCAAGCTAATCATAACTTCCGCGATCATGCAAACACTTCCGCATTCTCGCTCCCAAGTACGTATTTATTGCAGACATCTTAACCCACAGTTTCTCACCCATCACCCCAGGCCATCCAAACCACACGGTACAATGTTGAATCTTATTACTCTACACTTCGTTCCCATGGGCGAACAACTTACCCACCTCTGAACCTAAGGTCAAACATAAACAACCTCTAGACTTATCCCACTCAGGATACACCGTCTCAGCACTAAGCCAACCACATAATCGAACCCTTCTATGGTCCTTTTAAATCTCATACACCCGCCACGATTTCCAAACACGATCTCCTAATCATGAGGATAACGACCAAGCTGAAGACCTGGATTCTCATAGGAATCCTACAGAACTGACACTCGAGAATCTTACCATGTAAACAACCCAATCACCAAACTCCCTTAGGGATCTCACGAGAGTTAAGCTATCGACCCTTCGTATAAATCAGGTGACCTTTCCAGAAACATTACTCAAAACACTCAGGTTCACAGAGTAAAGCAAACGGGCTCTTCAAGGAACTACGGGCAAACAGACCCACACTTATTCGATCCTAACATTTACTTCGCACCAAGGAAGGACAATCACACTATTTAACAACCACAAAACATCTCTCCCGTTAGGAAGACCACGAGTCGCGCGACTCGTGGCTCTCTCTTAGTGTCACTACCTCTTAGGGCCACCATTACACACTAAGTATATCATTCGTCGCACTAGGTCTTCACACTTAGATCTCTACCCATGCACATTAACGATTGCCCACTCCATCACATTCCAACAATGCATCACACGCGTCCATACGACCCTCACTGATTAACCAGCAAAGACAACACCGCATATATTCGCATCACTTCAGAACATCTCCTCATAGGGTTGCAGCACATCAACTCAATTTTTCTATAAGTAGGTAACAACCAGATGGGTAGGTAAAGCCCACGCCACAATCTTTAGCTTGCGACTCCGGTACACTCACCAAAAAACACAAACGCTCAATCGAGAACACCCATCTCTTATGTCATTATACGAATACTACTAGCACACAGTTATTCAAACATAAAAGAGACTACATTCAACATAGACAAACAAACCTCGCTTACCAACTCCAGACCAAACGGTGCCACCTTATCACTCGCCCTTAAGGGTAAGACAACATCACCATCTTTAGATCTTATGCCAGGTCACACACTACCAACATCATCTCCTCATGGGATCTTCTCACACAGACACGTCATCCTAAGACGACTGAGTCAACTTCACCAACAACATCTGTCACATGCTCCACAAATGTCATGCACGCACACTCACATTCTCAACGAAAACCATGTATTTTACATTGTCTTCCAATTATGTGAACAACAAATCAAGCCACAAACCTCTATTTCGAGAAAATTTCCAAATATCCTCAAACCATTGCTCATTAAATCACAATCACCTCCGACGTACATCTCGTCATACGTACATGCACATCACTCGTTAATCGATCCATTGACTGCATCTTTAATCCACCTACTCATTCCTCATACACTTTTGACTTCTATCAAGAAATAAGATTAAGCACCACAGCCCGAGGAAAGCGCAAGGGTCATCAAACTGACCTTCAAAACCATAAGATACCACTGTGGTTACTAATAACACCCCTCAGGGTAAGGGACATTCCCAAACACCACCTAAGCTCAGACTTTCTAACACACCGTAGGCCGGAGATTATTACACTCCCATCCACCATGTTTCCGTCCACTATGCTCCTGTCCATACCCAATCTCAGGGCACACAGCTCATGACATAGCATGGCTCAAGACATGGTACGGCTCATGACGTACACAATCCTCAACGTGCCCAAGGCCACACCTCATATCCAACCACAACAAATAACCTCCAAGAGGTTTCAAGTACTCTACCATACTCATCTGTTAGGCTACTGGTAACACAGCACACACCAAACACTCAATGCTCATCTCACGAGCTTACACCCACCATGATTATTGACCACCAGGTCTCACTTCCATGACCCACACTACTGCCTGGGCCACAACTCATCCTAGCCCCACGGACATAGCTCATATAATGAGGATCTCTTAACTCCTAACTAGGTGAAACCCAACTTAACCTTCTAAAGCCGAGCTACGCGCTACTCACCACCTAGTCACATCACATCAACACATATTCACATACTGAGAGAAAGCCCCAAAGTGACGCGACAATCCGAGCAACTAATTTAGATTTCTCATAGAAAGAACGTTAGCCAAACGCTTTTCTATTTCGATCCCCAAAGTAGTTGATCGAATGCCATATAGCATGCCACATCACCCCAAGACTTAACCCTCCATGCTCACATAAACACATAACATGCACAACACAATTCAATCGCAAACCCATGCAAGCACACAACTCATGCCGTGTAGTGGTGCCTAACCTTGTCAAACATGTCACACACTATGGTCATGGTCACTCCCCACGGCTCTTAGGTATTCGAACCTAGAGCTATGATACCATTCTATAACGCCCCGAACCCTAGGGACCCGTGAACTAACCCCAAACTGACCCTTCTAAAGGTCATCCATTAACACTTCCATTTTACTTTAGATTTGATTTCAAAACTCATTTAGAAATAAATAGTTTCCTGAATAACTATATTTTTATTTCACTGACGCATAACAAATTCAAAATAATGCTTCAAGTTCTACAAGATTGTTTACAAAAGAATATGTCGTTTCACTCATCCGACTTATCCAAAATACAAGAACAAGTTCAAATATACATCAAGTCCTTTAACTTTATGTGTACATATGGCATAAGAAAAGAAATACTAGACCCATCTTCTAGCCCATTCCCAAAATGCCTACATCATCTCGATATCATCAGTTCTCCTCGGAACCTGAAAAATGGTTTAGCAGCCGTACGTGATCCGAAGCTCGTAGGATATAGATTATCTCAGATGTAATGCATGATTTGTGAGGTGTGATAGGTGCAACCGAAGTAAGATGCAAATTTTTACCACTTTGTTATTCTTTCACATGCACACACCCACGCATGCCCACTTGTTCACATTTAATTTTTTATATCATCCATATCATCATTCCATTATCTGATTTTTCGCAAAAATCGTTTCACATTTTTGTTACCCAGTTTATCCCAAAATCGTATCGCAATTAATTTATCACACTTAATGAACCGATATCGAGTGCAGCTTATAGAAATCCCTCCTTATTATCCCAATAGGCTACGCGAAGCCATTGGGTAATAGATAGCTCTATAACTCACCAGGATACAACACCACATTTCGGGGGCTAACTTGTGGGCATGTGGTCCCCATCTTGCGCAAGTTTTTGGTCTTTCACAGTGGACCCGCCAGGCCAACTTAATCCACATCAATCCATACGGTTCATTATTCCCGATACTATCATTTTTTTTTTCAAAAAAATCTGGGAGTCCAACCCATAATCGGTTCCTCTCCCAATCATTTCAAATATTCTCATTTTCACTTCGTATTTCAAATCTTCTATTTCAATTTCACATCATATTTCATTTAAGTACTCGAGTTCCCTTTCAAGTCATATGCACATGCGTCATGATTTCAAATCGTAATTTCTTATAATTCATATTTCATGTATCAATTTCATAAGGTACCAACACAAAATTTAATTCAATTATGATTGTATCATTTGAAAAAAATGGAATGCACCCATCATATGCATATACACAATTTGAAATCCATGTTTCTATATTAAATGCTTAGTAATTGCAAAAGATGACTATGTATCACAATCCTCAAATACCCATTCTTTTTCTTTAAAAAAAATGTTATATGTAGAAACCTATTTTATTATAAAAACCATCCAACAGGTACAACACTTACAACCCAACCCTAGTATGTTGATAAAGGTGTATCATAGCCCATGATTCAAGAAATTTGATAAAAAATCCATTAAGGATGAAAAATAATATTTTTCAAGACATTTGGCCAAAAACGGGTAAAAAACGGTTGAGAAAACCTACATACCTTCGCTATTTTGATCATAACTTTTTCTACAAAAATAATATTTTTGTGAGAGTAGTCTTGTTGGAAAGAAAAATTATGGGGCTTCGAATTAAGTGCAAGAATGACCCAATTTGGAGTCCGGATGAGGGAGATACATTGATTTAAAGAAAACATTTTCGACCAGTGAAAAATAGACTGCGGGCTAGATTGCTTGAGCGGTCTGGCCTGCAGAAGAAGCCGAGAGCATCCCATGACCGCCCTCTAGACCGCTTCAGCAGTCTCTCGGGCGGTCCTACATCGAAAATTGAGTTTGTGCTAGATTTTGAAACCAAAATTGATCCAAACCTAAATTTATACAAAAATATAGAATGTTAAGTAATTTAAACTTTCTTTTTACACAATAAACTCACTATTTTATAGCTAACCATTACCCAAAACTCTAAATTTTCTTAAAAACTTAACTTAACTCACACACACCGGTCAATGTTTAACTCATGCATGAAAATCCACAAAATCTTTACTCATAAATCAAAGTATCAACCAAAATCAAATCAAAACATACGAGAAAATCTAAATCCTACCTCAATTTGCTCAAAGCCATGAGATTTCACCACTTTCTCCCTCTTAGGGTTTTGGTTGCCTCCTTGGTTTGCTCCTTGATGCTCAATATTTCATTTCCTTGCTCCAAAGCTTGATTTCCATTTTTGGTTGCTTCTCTTGTGGATTAAAGCTTTTCTCCTCCATTGTTAGCTCTCAATTTAGGTCCAAACTTCTCAAATTTTGAGGGAGGAGGGCTAGGGTTTATGGATTTTGGTAGATTGTCCCATGAAGCGAAGAAGAAGAGAAGAGAAGAGAAGAAGAGAAGAAGGGAAGAAGGTGTTTGGCGTGGAAGGGGTGAGGGCCCTTGCTCTCTTTTATCTTTCTCTCTCTCTCTCTCTCTCTCCACTCTTCTAGAATGGCCTAAAGGCCCTGTTTGGCTTGCCTCTCATTGTTTTGACTTTCTTCTTTCTAATTTTAGCTCTCGTGACCTATTTTTCACTCTAATTTAATTCCATTAACTTCATAATTTAATTCCATATTTACAACTTAATTTTCATCCCATATTCCAAGAATTTGAATTAATAAGTTATGCTTAACCACAAATTATTGTCATTTATCACCATGTATCTCAATTACGCTTTCACATATCAGTAAGTTAATCGTTAGTGAACAAAATTTTATAACATCACGTCCAAATTTAATTTCATTTCCTCACTTGACCGAAAACTTGAAAGCACCAAATAAACACGTACCGGGTCCTTACAAAATTAATTTTTTATTTTATGAAATCTTTATGAGCAATGCATGTATATCATTTCTTTATTATGCATGGATGTCTAATATTCTGTATAGTATTTAATCTGGTATGTAGAGTACGACTTACACACAAAAGATCAGGTTTTAAGTTCTTGCAAAATATAAGTTTTATGTTTAGAGTTTAGATGAAAATGTATATACTATCGGTACGACTGTAGCACAGAGTTTTAGTAGGCCTGTCGTGGTTATGAAAAATAGATAATAGCGTCGTCTATTGTTCCGACTCTCTGTGCTAGTACACTTTGTGTGTATGGAATGGGACATTTGGGGTAATTAATTTTATACTGACTATATAAATTAATTCACACCCCATGGTTATTATGAATCGTGTTTTTTCTCTTAGTCCTGAAATAATTATTGATTTGCGTATATTTAATATTCGTTATTTTGATTCATTAGAGGGTGCAATCTTTTATGGGTATATATTTCTGGTGAGTTGGATAGCGGTATTATTTACATAGCGAATATTAATTATTAACGAAATTCACGTTCCGAAAAATCGGGATTGACGATACCCCTTTAAGAAAGTTTATAAGTTTTGACCGGGCCAAATCCTGCAGATGGATTTAATTATTCGACGGTCAAATATGTTAAATGGAAGGGCTTAAGGAATATCAAGATGCCGATTAAATTAAATTATCAGTAATTAAATTTAATTAGCGGGTATCGAGAATTTTAACGTGGGGAGAAATGGTAAGCATTTAATAACAGGAGCTCAATACTATATGGTCTTGAGATTATGGGTCATAGTGCAATTATAGTTCTTTAGTAGTGTGAATTGTAATTCAATTTTTTATGGAGATTGCAGAAATCGCTGCTAATTTTTCATAATTGCAGATACCGCTATGAGGTTTGCTTAATTGCAGAAACCGCTGATACGTGTTTGTGTTCCATTGGACGACTTACTCATAATTACTCTCTAGGTCCCTGCTGTAGCCCTATATATATGCAGGTAGACTGAACCAGTTTCAAAAACTTATCTTCTAAGACTGAAACTGTCCTGGTTTTACCGGTACGAGTTCTCGGAGGATTATAGCCCACACTATGTTTGGGAATCGCATAAGAAAATACAGTAGAAGATCTGACAGGAGCTTTAACTCGGATTCAAATCGAAGTTGATGATTCGACCGGTAAAAAGGTATTCTTCTAAATTATTTTGATTGTATTTTTCTAAATTAACTTTGGGTGCATGGATTTTATTTTGATTGTTCGTCATCAAAAGTTTTGTCTGGAGCCCATTTTGGCGTTTACCCATCCAGTTAATTTTTTTCGTTAATCGTTTGCAAAAATAAAGATCTTGACAGTCATGCCTCCAACATTGTGATCCCAATAATGTCGGCGATGCTGCCTGGCAGCTTAGTGTGAGTGCGTGGGAGAAGTAAGTGTTTAAATGAGAATAATGGAAGAGTAAAGTGAGGCTATGCGAATTAATTTATGTGGTTCTTTGTAATCGGCCTTGGGTGGATCGAGTGCCTTGATGAGTGGTGTGTAAGATGAAATGGATAAAGTATAAAAAGAGGTTCTTGGTTTGGTTGCTTAGTGGGGAATGTGTGAAGGAATTGAGTGATGTTAGAAGGAGATAATTCAGAATTAGGTATTAGTACTATTCAGTTAAAGGATTGTTAGGTGGGTGGTATGTATGTGAAGGAAAGACGTGAATGTATATGCGAGTATTGATGAACGGAGTGATTGATGATTGTGGGAGTTCCATGACTGACTAAGTGTGGAGTGTCGTAGATGCGAAGGACTAATATATATATATATATATATATATATATATATATAGTGTGTGTGTGTGTGTGTGTGTGTCATGTTGTGACGAAAGATGTGATTGGTTTTGTATGAGTTTGTATATACCTGTGGAACATTTGGTCTATGTGGTATGTTTAGCCTTAGTGGCCTATTAAGTTCAGGTGGTGGTACTAGTCTTGATGGTGGTAAGGCCAGATTTGTGCAACGCAAAGTAGCAATGTGATTTCGAGTTTGTAGTCGTCAGTTGATCGTAAAGGCTTGAACAATATATTGGGTGTGAAGCGTGTAGATCCTTGTGAACAATGTCAGAGTTTGGCAACGTGTGTTTGGTTTACGGGAATAGTTCACGATGTGCATTTTGATGTAACAATGAGCTAGTTTGCGGCAGTTCAAAAGGGGAATGACAGTCTTTGCAGACAGAAGTGGAGAGTGCTTGAAATCAATTCTAGTGGTGGGTTAGTTTAGTGTTATGTGTTTGATCACTTGTGGGGGGTCGCACCCGGTGTAAGTTATGTTTCGGTGTCACGATGAAGTGAGTTGGATTTTGATCTAACAAAGTTGGGATAACCTTAGTGGTAATGAAACCTTTGGCGCAGAGACTATAGTTGAGGATGTTATTCTTTGGAGATGTGCTCGTGTTGTGAGATGTTATTCTTGGGAAGATGGTTAGTGATCGATGGAGGGGTAGTAGGCTCCAACTCTCGAATTGAATTTCGATGATGAAATTTCTGGAGTAGGGGAGGTTGTAAGGACCCGATCTTTTTTATTTTGAAATGGTTAAGTGTTTGGTTTTGGATAAGAATTAAAACTCGATTATGCTTATAATTATTGAGGAGGATTTCGAGCTTAGGTACGTATAAAAAGTAATTATTATGAGTTGGTTGAATAAGCCTTGAGGCATCGAAATGAAATTTGGAATTTCATGTACATTTTTATTCCTCGGTGTGCTGTCCAGAGAGGGACCGCTCGAGCGGTTTGTGTTAGGGACTAGCTATAAGTTGCGGGTTTAAGGTCTTTGTGTCGTTTTTCTCCTCCCCTTTCTCTCTTTAGAATCAGAACAGAAGACCTAGGGTTTGGTTTTGAAGATCTTTGGAGCCCTCCTTGTACCTTTGAGGTAGATTTTTTGCCCTTCTCTTGAGTGAACACCCGTTGGAGTGTAAAGATGCAAGTTGGAAGCTCCTCCTTAGCCGCGCGATTGAAGTTTGATGGTTTGGAGCATGCTAGGAGTTTGGTTCTTGTTGGTGGAACATCATAAAGGTAGGATCTATGACTATGTATGAAGTTTTGTTTGATATGAGTTGTATATTTGGGTTTATACATGAGAAGCATGAAAAATCTATGTTTTAAAAACCCTAGGTTAGGGTTCAAAGTGAAAGTTGGTGGAATCTTGTATTTTCAAATGATTTGTGGTAGTTCTACCTTAATATTGTCGTTGGAAAACAATGAATACATGATTTTGAAAAGCTAAGGTTCGATTTGGGTTGAAACAATAAAAATTGGGGATTTTTGGGTTGTTGGGTTCGAATGGTGAAACTGATCATGTATTTGGACAAATTGGGTTATGTTAACCTATGTATATGTATAACTTTTCATAAATTTATATGACGTATGAGAACACATGAGTCTTAGGTTGGGATTTTTGAACAAATCTTTTGAAGTGATGTATATTAATGATATGAGATGTGGATTTGAGGGTTTCTAAATCTTTTCTTTCGAATATATGAATTGTGGGAATATTTGGGTTTGTTGGGAAAGGCGGAGTAAACTCTACAAATTGTTGGGCATGGGGAATGGCATGAGATGTGAAAATTGGGTTTAAACTATGTTAACTCGAATATATGAATGGTAAAGATATTAGAATTGTTAATAATGGAAACTTTAATGGTGTTGGGTTTGACGAGAAGAACCTGGTTGACGGTTGGACTTGCGTTGGCTTAAAATGTGAATGACTTAATTAATATACCTTGTGAATGTGATGGATAATTAAGGTTGGGCACGAGTTGCTTCTCGGTGAAATACCAAAAACTTGCGCAATGTAAGGTAGGCTCTTCCTTCAGGTTAATCCCCATAAAAGTATGCTCCTGAGCGGCCCATCCTTTGATATTTTTGAGAGAAACTTAAAATGTGTGCTCTCCGTGTTAGGTTATAGAATGGGCATTTATCCATTGGGCCTCTCATTGCCCGGTGGTGATAAATACGCCTGGGTTTATAGGTGCCGTCCGGGCTTGGTACTTAATTATATCAACAAATAAAATTGGGTTGGTAAAACCATACGATGTAATTAATGAATATGAGAATTGAGAAACCTTGGTAATGGTTGGGGTCCGAAATTGAAATGAAAGGAAATGGAATATAATGAAATAAAATGGGGGGTCATGGTAATCGTGTTGGGTTCGAAACAGCGGAATTAAAAGATTAACTACGATGTATGTTGACTTCTTTTGTGGCAAGAAAAGAAAGCTAAATGGTGGATTTTGTAAGGAAAATTGGTTATGTGAACAAGTTTTTTGTAAGAAAATGGAAGTGGGTTTTGGTAACTTTATGTGTTGTTTGTCGCATAACCATCATCGCATATCATGCATATATTCATCGTTAGCCAGTTTTCTACGAGCTTCAGCTCATGTTGTTTAACAACATTTCAGGTGATCATGAGTTTCGAGTTATCTTTTGTGGGGGTATGTGTTTGAAACCTCATGAGGTCATCCTTGAAGACTTTATGATTATATCTTAGGTTATATCGGTAGAGATTTTTGGTTGTAATATTGTAATTCGATAGTGATTCATTTGTAAGGCCTTAAGGCCAAGAGTACATTCTTTGTATGCATGGGAGGAAGTTGGGTAGTATGTATGTTTGCAAATGAGAAATGTTGGTTTCTTGTTTTGGGTAAGTGTTTTAAGATGTTTTCATACATTTCTATCCCATAATCTTTTGTACCTGTATAGCATGAAAGACTACTTTTACAAAGGTTTGTTGTGGAAAGCAAAGTTTTTGAGAAAGGGGTTGAAAAAGTAGTCCAGGGTTGGACTGCTCGACGGACCGCTCGAGCGGTTTATCGAGTGGACTGGGGAACCTCTCGGTTTCTCTACTTTTGGGCAAAAATGCCCCAACTGTAGAGAGACCGCTCGAGTGGTCTGGATCGTTGGGTAATTTTTGTGCCTTTAGTTTTAAAACCAATTTTTTTTCAAAGTGGTGCTCACCTAAGGTTTTTAAACATATTTTGAGTACCTTTTTACTTCAAATTATGTTTTCTTTGGGGTTAAATATTTCTTACTTCTTTGGGTTTTCTCTTGCAAATCGTTGGGATTTTTATGTTTACGAAATCGGGGCGTTGCATTCCTACTTCTCAGTGATTTCTTCTTAGATTTGCCAAAAAATCTACTCACCACGTCAACTGCAAATGCTATGTCTAGCCTTGTATACACCATTGTATAGATATGACAGCCAACTGCGAATGCATAGGGAACATTCTTCATCTTTGCCTTGTCTGTCTCACTTATCGGACTTTGTTGAGAATTGAGTTTGAAATGACTGGCAAGTGGAGTGCTTAAAGGTTTAGCCTTATCTATGTTGAACCTTTAAAGTATCTACATAATCTGTGATGCTTTGTGTTTTGGATCATCTTCATGGTAAGTATCTGCTTAACTTAACCCAAATCCTTCATTGCAAAGAATTTTTGCTCAACTCTCCTTTAAACTTCTAAATCTTACTCATGCCATGACTAATGATTAACAAATTCTTTACACAAAAAGTAGCAATATAATGAAGCCACCTCTTGCAAATTTTTTTAAGACCACACAATATTCTAAAGCGGTCTTCATGAACTTGTGATCGGCTATAAAATAATCAAATTTCTTATACCACTGCTGCGGTGCATGCTTCAACCCATATAGATTCTTCTTTAGCTTACACACTAAATTCACATTGCCTTTAACTTTGAACCCCTTAGGCTGTCCCATGTAAATTTCTTCCTCAAAGTCACCATGAAGGAATGCCATTTTCTCATCCATATACTCCATCTCCAAATCTAAATTTCCAGCCAACTTGAGAACTATCTAAATAGATGACATCTTCAAAATAGGTGAGAAGATTTCTGTAAAATCAATACCTTTCTTTTGGCTGAATCCCTTCATGACTAATCTTTCCTTGTACCTAAGTTGTGAGTTTTCTTCTTTTGTTTTCTATCTGTAGACCCTTTTATTCTTCAATATTCTCTTGCTTTTGGGTAGCTTTGCTAGATCATATGTGTGATTCTCATGTAGGGATTTCATCTCTTCTTGTATGGCTTTCATTTGTTTTGTTCGTGTTCAACTGCTTCTTGATAACAGTCTAGCTCTCCTCCATTCGTGACCATAAGATATTCAGTAGGTGAGTATCTACTAGAGACCTGTCCCTGATAAACTTATCAATTGTGGCTTTGCAAGAGGATTAGTGTGAACTTATTTTGTTTGCTCTTTTGGGACTGTACCATCAACTGTAGGCATATCCCCATCAACTTCTACACTATCTTGTTCGCCTCCGCCGTCATCACTATGCATTATAGGGGAAGGACTGGATTTGAATCAATTGAATAATTTGCTTGTGTAGCAGGTTCCTTTTTTTTCTATCCATGTCTTCTATGGTTTTGTCTGCAAAGAAGACAATATCTGTGTTTCTGATGATCTTCTTGTCAACAAGATCCCAAAATTTGTACCCAAACTCTTCTCAGCCATATCCCAAAAATATTGTGAGACCTTGACCCGTTTCTTTTTGGAAAATGATCTAAGTGTTCACGGGAGTAAGAATTGAAGTTTGATCTTGCTTCTTATGTTCAATTTTTCTCCTAGCGTTGACCGCTCGAGCGGTGGGTGTGCGCTCGAGTGGGCTGGTGGTAGAGAGTGGGTCTGGATGGTGACCGCTCGAGCGATGGTATGGCAGAGGAGTATGTCGACAGGGGTCCACTCGAGCGGTGGAGACCTGGCGCAAGATTCTAGAAAAATGTGGTTTCGACGCATGTTCGGGTTCAGAGATTTTGCGGGGTTGGTCCCAGGGGCTGTAGGAAGTTATGGTGCGAATTTCAAATTTTTTAAAAAAAAAAAGATATTTTGGAGGCCTATAAATATCTGGAGTTAGATATTTTCAAAACTTAACTTCTAAGTTTCCTCCTTTTTCTCTCTGCCTTCTCTCTAACTTCTCGGGGGCCTAGGCTTCAGTTTTCGACGATTAGACAGTAGATTCTTAGTATCGGCATCGTGGTCTACGCTTTTATCCGGACAGAATTTCATTCCGATGAAGTTCATTTTTGCACGTGGATCGAGACGTCGAGCTTTTAGCTCAACGAGGTAGGATTCTAGACTCTACTGCTGTTATAGGGTACTATGTGCAATTATAGGTATTTTGACCGGTTAAAAATGCATGGACAACCAATTTGTGTTTCGTTAAACCGGGTTTTGGTTTAAGAAAAGGCATTTATGTTGATTTCGGTTGGATGAAATTGGGTATTGAAATGTTTCTTTTGAGGTTTTGTGGTAGTTTCGGGTTTGGGTATATCCGAGGGTGTTGAAAAGGTGTTTGGAGGCTTTAATTTGTGGTTGAGATGATAGTTAGTGGGTGTTTGAGGGTTTGGAGGCTTAGAACACCAAGAACAGAAATTTCTGGGTTTCTCTCGGGTGGTAACTTGGTCGAGTGCCCGATGTCCGCTCGAGCGAACTAGCTGCGTAGGGTCATTTTGTTTTGATGTTATCTCCCTCACGTGGACTCGGAATTGGGTCGCTCTTGCACTCAAATCGAAGCTCCGAAAGTCTTCTTTCCAATGAAACCTCTCGTACCTTAAAATTCGTTTTGTAGAAAAAGTTATGACCAAAAGAGTGAAGGTATGTCAAGATTTCCAAACCGTTTTTCATCTGTTTTGGCCAAATGCTCGGGAAAGGTGTTTTTTCATCATCTATGGAACTTTTTATCAAATTTCTTGTTCCTTGGAAGTTTGTTTGTGGGTGTTTCATGTGACCTGGGTGTCGGGACGTGATAGTGACGGTTGGCCAGTTACGCTACATGCAATTGTATGCTTTTTTCCCGGTTGAAATGCTTATATATCATTTGTTATGTTTAAACCTTGTTTCGGATAAAAAGCATGCTTTATGCTTTTCTTGGTTTATTACATGATATGACTTGTGGGTGTTGGGTTTTCAAAGGGTGTTCTTGAAAACAGTGGAAATGGTGGATTTTACGCCTTTTCTCAGTTTTATACATGATCCGGATGTGTTGAGATCCATGGTTTTCAAAAGGAGTCTTAAAAACGAGGTGTTTTTGTGAAAAACTTGTTTGTGGAGGTTTGGAGCTAATCCTTGGGGTTAAGTCTCAATTTTGTCAAAACATATGTTGTTACATGCTTATAGATTTCCATGATGATGGATTGGATCCCTTTTATATACCTGCGATGTAAAACTATTTTGTGGGCTTTCAAATGCTATCCATAGATGTACCATGACAATGGGCGTGTGGTTTTGAGTTGGGCTTCCATTGCTCCTCGGTGTAAGTTCGAAAACATGCATAGCGTAGGTGCTCTATACCTTTGGGTTAGTCCCTGTAAATTGAGTGACTAGCTGCTTTGTACCCTCGGGCTAAGGTCCCGTAAATTAAACAATTGGTGCTCTGTACCTTTGGGTTAAATCTCGTAAATTGAGTGGTTGGTGGGTGCTCTGGACCCTCGGGCTTGACCCATAAATTGAGCAGTTACGTTGTTGTGACTCCGTATAGA
>JAULJZ010046602.1:0-14240 GCA_032270985.1 Heliamphora pulchella
AATTATTTGTAATTGACAAAGTCCAGTAATTGGTCGAGTTGCACGTACAGTAATTGTTTTTACATTACCAGTAAAAACAAAAACTCCTCTTCAACTTGTGTTGTTCGTCGCATGGCTCCATTAATACTACTTATTCATAAAATGTATTTATAATTTTAAATAAATACTTCATATTTACTTAAAGTATGATACACACTATTCACAGTTAAATTTAAATTATTTATGTAAATTATAAGTAAATAATTAAGATAATTAGTAATTATTAACTAAGGCCTTGTTTGTTTTGAGGTATTAGGAGAGAATAGATTGGATTATGGGACAAGACTGACCCACCAAAAAGTCTTTGTTCTCTTAGTATTGTGAATCTCACGTTTGTATTGTAGCACTGGGACTAATAGTTCGATGAATGAGGGATTGTTAATCCCTCATTCATAGGATTAGTAATATCAAGCCATCCTTAATATTATTAGAACCAAACTCTAAATTATCTTCATTTCTTATCTAACGGTTAAAAATAACTTTATAACTCTTATCACATTTGTTATTACACTTTAACCAAATATAAACTAAACTTCTCACTGTATATATAATCTTATTTATAATCCATTGGTATATAAAAAATATATGAAACCCTTAGTATTACGAATCCCTCATATCCTATTAATTCTATCTAGAATAATAAACAAGTCTTAAAAGTACTATCAAACATAATATAACGAATATGACGCAACAATGAGTGATATTAGTGTAATATCAATGGTGACACAATGATTATGTGTAGTGAAAATAAAAAAGAAAAAGATGACAAGCAACTTTATCTTAAAGTGAAAGTTATTTGAAAGTAATTTACTTGGATGAGAGAGTGTAGAATTAGAAATAAATTTATCAAATAAAAGAGAAGGGAAAAAGAGGAATGCCACATAATTAAAATTGATAAAATTAATATCATTTTTAACGTCTTTATAGTATAAAGAAAATAATAAATAAATAAACAAACAAATGAGAAAAAAAATTAAAATGTCAAATTAAACTACTAATTTTAAGAATACTCTATTTGAACTTTCTTCTAATCCTAAAAGATAATAATATCCTCAATTAATAATTTATGTATTACTATTAACAATTAAAAATAATTATTATAATTAACTATATAGAAGGCTATTTTCTTTTCAATTTAAACAAAAACTAAAAAAGTTAACTTTTTAGCCAATTAATCAGCTTAAAAAAAGATTGTTTAAAAGTAAATTTACCAAACAATATACTTTAACTCAATTTAATTTTTGGCTAAAAACACAAAAATAAAAATAAAAATAAACTTTTCACCTAGTTGTCAATCAGGGTTTAGCCCCTGTTTGGTATCTCTAAAAGTATTTTTTTGCAAAAAGAAAAGTAGGTTTTTGATTAGGCTGTTTGGCATCTTTTAAGAATAAGAAGCTCACTATTTTTTTATTTTCTCAAGAAAAATGCATATGCACATTTCAATTAAGAATTCAACACTACTCCAAAAAAAAAAAAGAATGTCAATCCAAACATTACAACTTAAAAACAAAAGCAAATGCATGTTATATATTTTAACAAAAAGCTAAAAAGAAAAGGCTTAAAAATTTAACGTTTTAAACATTTAAACTAGAGCTAAACAAATGGTTACCATTAAAAATATTTTTTAGATTAAAAAAATTAATTTGAGATCCTATTTAGATGAATTGTTTTGTTATTAGTTCTAACTAATTTGTTAATATTTCATAAGATTCTATTTTTAAAATTTATAAATTGTATAGATGAGGACGGATAAAAATACGAGCTTGGAGCCCAGCCCAAAACAAACAGGTTCAAACTTGCCTTAAAAAGCCGGCCCATTAACAATTCGGCCCATGACGAGCTCGGGCCACCCCAAGGAGGGGTAGCCCACATTACTTAAGCCCAAGTCAACCCTAGGCTTTAGACATAACCCTGAATGTCTTCATTCCCATTACGATAGTTTAGGAAATGGAGTAAGGGCTTCCTAAAACAATTAGAATTGCCCAAAGACAAGGCATAATCTCTGGTAAGCCATAAATTAGGCCAGAAATTAGGGATAAGAGGCAGAGTTCCAAGAGAACTCAGCCTCCCTAATTTCAATCCCTATATAAAGGAAGGCACTCTATAATTTTTAGGTACGCAATTCCAATCCAGTTCTTGATTAGAAGCCTCTAAGAGAGAAATCTAACTTGAACGTCGGAGTTCTTCCCAATCAAACTAGGCCGAAAAGCCCTAAGGGTGTTATTTGTCTTGCAGGAGTTCGAGAACATCACAGGCAACATCCAGTAAGTTGGCAATGAGGAGTTCAGTTCGTTATTCTATTCGGGATTATCATATTTGATCCAGTCCGATTAGTTCTGGTTGTGCCATCTAATTTACAACACGCACAATTTGGCACCGTTTGTGGGAATGACGATCTTAAACCAACAGAACCATGTGCCAGACTCCAACTGGGTCCACTAGAAGCCACACAGGGGGGTAAAGAGATGTCCCTCAAAGAACAATACCTGTCATTCCAGAACGACCAAGGGTGCCCAAGGTCCAGTCAGAGATTCGAAGGCGCAGGGACGACGTCTCACACAATGGGAGGTGATTACGTTATTCAACCACAAGCTCTAAAGGAGAATGTCCATCTCCTCCATCCTTAGGACAAAGAGGGAGATTAGAGAGGAGGATGGCAAGGCGAGACAGGATCATCAATGATCTTGAGGAGAGGATGGAACAGCACGATAGAGAAATCGAGGAACTCAGGTAAATGATCCAAAGGCAGGAAACCCAGAGGGATCCACGCGTAAGGCGAAGGGAGAGCCCCAAACTTGAAGGGACCGAACAAAGTTCAAAATGTTATAACCTAAATCATCCTCAAAGGTAGAGGCGCAAGGCACCCGAGGAGAGCCTAAGAAGTTCTAGGCGAACTGATACCATTAGGGCTGAGTCTACTCGACCAAATCCCCAAAAGGTAGCTTGGGTTAAACTGGATTCGAACCAACACCTTCTGTTATGGTTAGAGAAAAGAATGGATTCCAGAATGCAGCATGGTGCTGCCCGAACAGCACAAGATGTGGCCAGAAAAGCCCTTGAGCAGATCTCGGTGTCACCACTAGCCGAAGTCATTGAGAATACAGATCCGCTGCATAAGTTCTCTCCATCAAAGTTCGAGATGTATGATAAAAAGACAGACCCAATAAACCACATTCGCCAATATAGACAAGCAATGGCACTCTAGAGTGGGAATGATGCACTTCTTTGTCGCATGTTCCCATCAAGTCTGGGAGAGACAGCCCTCAGTTGGTTTCACAAGTTATCACCCCGATCAATAGTTAATTGGCAACAGTTAGCCGAATCTTTTACTGCTCAGTTTGTTACTAACAGTAGACAACCGAAAAGCTTCAATACACTGCTCGCCCTACGGATGAATGAGGGCGAAACAATTCGGTAGTATGCTCGGTGCTATTAGGAGGTATACTATGAGATAAAAGATTGCAGTGAGCAATTAACTATAGCTTCTTTTAAGCTCGATTTGCCTTCGTAAAGCCGTCTAAGGCAGTACCTTACCAAGAAGGCCGTATCCACCATGTCCATATTGATGGTGAAAATTGAACAACTTGCCAAGGTTAAAGAGGACGTAAGTCAAGCCGAGCAGAGCATGGCATCAGTCAAGCAACCAAAAAGGAAGGATAAATTACGAAACGACCAAAAGTCCAAGAAGGAGTCCCAGGAGAAAAAGGAATCAACTGCTTATCAAGCCCTGCAAACAATGCTTAAAAAGCATCTACACAAACTCTTAGACCAGATAAAGGACAAGCCCTATTTTTAAGGGTCGCCAAAGTTAATCGGTGATCCTAATAGACGAGATCCGAAGGGAAAGTGCTACTACCACCGGGATCATGGCCATCTGACTGGGGAATGCCGAACATTCACGAAGCATCTGGAAGACCTGGTCCGAGCAGGGCACCTCATAGAGTTCATTGATACTAAAAAGACTGCACTGGAAGAGAGGCCACTAGTGCAAAATAGAAGGCCCGAGCAAAGGGATGCTCCTCTCGGGGTGGTAAAAGTGATTCATGGCACAACTGAGCCAATCATCCGAGCAGTTATTCGGCATCAAGCTAGGACCCTAACCCATATAATGAAGGTGGATGAGGGCAAAAGCCGAAGATAGAGGAGAACTCCTGCCATAACCAGATGCAAGGGGTAAGCTTCCCAAACGATGACCTCATGGGAGTACAGCACCCCCATAATGATGCCCCGGTACTGACTTAACGCATTGCTAACTATGACATAATGAGAATATTTGTGGACCAGGAAAGTTCGATTGACATCATGTATTACAGTCTCTTCTAGAAGCTAGAGCTAAAGAACTTAGCACTCAAGATGTGCATGACTCCATTGATCGGCATAGGCACAAACCCAATGTGGTGAATAGGAAGAATAACTGTGCTAGTAAAGGCTCGGCCTGCAACGATAAGCACTAAATTCCTAGTTGTCAATCAACCTTCCAGTTGCAATGTTATTGTAGGCAGGACATGGATACATAGTTTGGGAGTTGTCCCGTTAACCCACCACCAGACCCTCAAATGCCAGATGAAAAAGAAAGTAGTTGAAATCAAGGGAGAACAGCATGCGGCAAAGCAGTGCTTCCTAGCCACGGTAAAAGACAGAGAGTAGTACCTTGAGGTAAAAACTGTCAAGGTAGATGATGGACCTACCTTCTACGACTATAGCCGAATAGCCAAAGAAAAAGTAATCGAAGACCTAAAGAAGTTCTGCATCTCTTTAGAGGATCCAGATCGGTACTTCTTGCTCAGGACCAGTATGCCCAGGTAGGATGAAACTGAACTAATAGAGTTCTTGAAAGAGAACAAAGAGGTTTTTGCATGAACGCCCTACGAGATGCCAGGAATAGATCCCAAAGTGATCAGTTATTGATTGAATATGGATCCCCTAAGAAATTCAGTGATGCAGAAGCCCAGAAAGTCTGCCCCACATCATGCAGCAGCTATAGTTGAAGAGGTTCAACTACTGAAAGAAGCAGAAGTAATCAAAGAGATCCATTATCTGACCTAGTTGGCAAACATAGTAGTAGTCAAGAGAAGGACGAAAAGTAGCGAGTTTGTGTTGACTTCACTGACCTAAATAGAACCTGCCCCAAAGACTGCTTCTCTTT
This sequence comes from Heliamphora pulchella, assembly GCA_032270985.1. Taxonomy (NCBI): domain Eukaryota; kingdom Viridiplantae; phylum Streptophyta; class Magnoliopsida; order Ericales; family Sarraceniaceae; genus Heliamphora; species Heliamphora pulchella. The sequence continues at coordinate 5,186 of JAULJZ010046602.1, forward strand.
TTCTCGAATTAATCAGCTCGTTGACTCAACAGCAGGATATGAAAGATTGAGTTTCCTGAATGCGCACAGGGGATGTCACTAGATATCCATGTACCCCCTAAACATGGAGAAGACAACCTTCATTACTCCTCAGGGCCTATATTGCTATCGGGTAATGCCGTTTGGACTCAAGAATGTAAGAGCTACTTACCAGAGGCTTACCACCTAGATGTTCGAGGATTTGATCTGCAAAACTATGGAGATTTACATTGACGACATGGTGGTAAAAATCAAACACCCAAATATTCACTTGGACGACCTAAGAAAAGCCTTTGAGATCCTCAAAACTTACAGACTTAGGCTCAACGCTTCTAAGTGTGCCTTTGGGTTAAGCTCTGGAAAATTTTAAGGTTTCTTAGTAGCTCATAGAGGAAAAGAGGCAAATCCCGAACAGATTACAGCTAATCAGAACTTAAAAAGCCTCTAAAATTTGAAAGAAGTCTAGAAGCTAACTAGGAAAGTAGTAGCACTCAACCGGTTTATTAGTTGAGTATCTGATTGGTGCTTCCCATTCTTTAAAGCACCGAAGAGAGCCAATCAGTTCAGTTAGGATGAAGAAAGTGAAAAAGTCTTCGCCGAGCTGAAGCTCTATCTTTCCTCCCCACCATTACTGACAGTGCCGAAAAGTGGTGAAACACTGCTTGTATATTTCATAGTGTCAACTCGGCCTGTCAGTGCCGTTCTTTTGAGGATGGAGGACAAAGTACAGAGGCCAATCTACTATGTGAGCAAGGTGCTTCTCGATCGAGAAATAAGGTATTTTCCATTAGAGAAACTAGCCTTAGCCCTTATCACTGCATCATGAAAGTTGATTCATTACTTCAAAGCTCATCCCATCAAAGTAATCACTGAATACCCTCTCCAGTCCTCGCTCTGAAAGTTAAATTTTTCGGGAAGAGTTGCGAGATGGGCTATAGAGTTAGGGGAGCATGACATAACATTCTCCTCAAGGACAGCCATAAAAGGTCAGGTTTTGGCCTATTTTATTGCCGAATTTAGTCAGGAGGAATGTTTGGCTAACATTGAAGGGCAAGACAATGAGAAAGTCATTCAAGAAAATAAGAACTCAGATACCACATAGAAATTGTATGCGAACCGTTCGTCGTGCAACAAAGGTGCAGGAGTAGGAGTTGTGCTCTATAGCCCCGAAAGAGTCCTTAGAGAGAGAGAGAGTAGTTCATCTTGACTTTCATGCCACAAACAACGAAGCTAAATCTAAATCCCTCTTAGTCGGACTTCGGGACATCAAGGAATTAAAGGCCCAGAAAGTCATGATCTTCTGTGATTCACAACTGGTTGTAAACCAGTTTAAGGGGAAATATACAGCCAAAGATGACCGAATGCAGGCATATGTTCGGATAGCACAACAATTAGCCAAGGACATCCTGTACTACGAGATCATTTAGCTCTCGTCCAAAGAAAACAACCATGCAAATTTTTTGACATGCCTCGCGTCAATAGTAACCTCCGAAGAAAAAAGAGTAATTACCGTGGAAACCCTTTAACAACCCAGCACGACCATTATCGAAGAGGAGCAAGCCTACTATTCGGAATTAGGACCAAGTTGGATGGACCTTATAAGGGATTACTTGATAAAAGAAGAACTTCTATCTGATCAAAAGGAAGCTCGGATAATAAGAAGAAAGGCATCTCGATTCTGGATCTCGAGTTCGGGAGATTTGTATAAAAAAGCCTTCACAGGCCCTTACGTCTTTTGTGTACACCCGAACAAAGTTTAGGACGTCTTGTTTGAAATCCATGAAGGAATTTGTGGCAGTCACACGAGCGAAAAGTCTCTAGCCCACCGAGCAATCTCTTAAGGTTACTAGTGGCCTTATATGCAAAAAGATGTAGAGCAGTACGTCCAAAACTACGAGAAGTGTCAAAGGTTCAGTTTGAACATACATGTCCCAGTCGAGGACCTCTCACCACTAACTAGTCCTTGGCACTTTGCGTAATGGGGATATGACATAGTGGGCCCTTTCTCAAGGGCCACGGGTAACAGAAAATACCTACTCGTAGCTACGGATTACTTCACTAAGTGGGTTGAGGAAGAGCCTTTAGCCAACATTAGAGATGTTGACATCAAAAGGTTCACATGGAAGAATATTGTGACTCAGTTCGGCATACCCGAGCAATCATCTACGATAACAGCACTTTGTTCGATAGTTCAGCCTTAAAAAATTTTTGCTCAGGCCTTGGCAACAAGAATTACTTTTCTGCCCTAGCCTACCCACAGAGCAATGGGCAGGCGAAAACCACAAATAAAACCATTATTAATGGACACAAGAAGAAGTTAGATACTGTTAAGGGAAGATGAGTAAAAGAACTCTCCTTAGTCTTTTGGGCGTACTGAACAACCCCAAAGAGGTCCACGGAAAAAACCCACTTTTCCTTAGCCTATGGAGTATAGTTAATTATACCACTGGAAGTCGGATTGCCAACAATCCAAACGAAAGTAAACATGCCCGAACTAAACGTATAGGCCTTGGCCATGGACCTAGACCTAGCTGAAGAACTAAAAGCAATGGCAGCCATTAAATTGGTGGCCTATCAGCAAACTTTGGCTAGAGGATACAATGAAAGGGTTAAATATCGTGAGTTCGGCGAAGGAGACCTAGTTCTGAGAAAAGTTCTCGGTCACAAGAAGGACCCAGTTCATGGGAAGCTTGGTCTGAACTGGGAAGGTCGTTACAAGATCAACTCTAAGGCAGACACTGTAACTTACAACTTGGAAGATATTAATAGCTAAGCCGTCCCTAGGCCATGAATTGCAAACAAGTTGTGTAAATTTTATTTTTAAGATTTTCAGTTTTCTGTAATTTTTTAGCTGGGAAATAAAAAGCTGCTATTCGTCAAGAATTCTTCTTTTCAAATTACTCCTTTTTCAATAAATTTTTTTAATAAATAAAATCCTTCATAAAAACTTAGGGACATCTCAAGTACTGTATATATCCTCCAAACAAAAAGTTCAAAAATTATTCGAACTAAATTAACCCCTAATATGGAAGTTAATCCCATACTTGGGAATAAGAAGCCTAAAAAGGCTAAGTTCAAAATATATCCGAACTAATTTATCCCCTAGTATGAAAGTTTAATCCCATACTTGGGAAGAAAAAGTCTAAGAAGGCGAAGTTCAAAGTATATCCGAACAAAATTAACCCCTAGTATGAAAGTTAATCTCATACTTGAGAAAAAGAAGTTAAAAAAGGCTAAGTTCGAAGTATATCCGAACTAATTTAGCTCCCAGTATGAAAGTTTAATCCCATACTTGGGAAGAAGAAGCCTAAAAATGCTAAAGTTCTAAGTGTATTCGAACTAATTCGGCCTCTAGTATGAAAGTTTGATCCCATACTTAGGAAGAAGAAAACTTAGCCTAAAATGTTTAAGTTTAAAAGACATAAATGCAGAAAGCAAGAAGGAATGTTTTTAAATAAAGAGGCCACAAAAAGCTCCGAAGGGCAACGTTGATACGTAAAAACTTAAGGCACTAAGGGCTTACAAAAGGAAGGGTAAGAAATGCTTAAGGCTCCTTCAAAAATTCCTCCATAGTTTGCACGGGGGTGCCCACCTCATCAACAGAGGCTTGATTGCCTTGCTCGGCCTCCGGCACGACTGCACCATCTTCCCCAATAGCAGAAGGGTCGTCGGTTTCCTCAGCAACTGCATCCTCGGCACCTTCCTCCTCAACCCGCTTGTTGGGCAAAGGAATTTTTGAGAATAAGGGAGAAGATGCCTCAACCCCAGTGGCTTGAAGAGATTCCTTCCATGCAAACTCGAAGATGATGTTCTAAAGTTGAGGGATTTGAGCTTTATAATCTTCGGTTGCTTTGGCCACCCCCGCTGAGTAGGCTTTGGAGGCCTCCTTCTTAGCCAAAGACAGCAGTGCCTCAGTCTTGCCGAGCACAGCTTGAGAGGCAATAAGGGCATCCTCCTTCTCCTTTAGTTGCCTTTACCAGGCAAGGTCTTTGATCTCCGGTCCTGACAAGCAAGGCTGGGCAACCCCGAGCAGCTTGTCCTTTACTCGGATGTTGGTCTCTAGTTGGGCCAACTATTAGAGGTATGAGTGATTCTTCTCGCAGAGTTAGACCAGCTCAGCTTCCCTCTGGTTGAGTGAAAAAGGAAAAGCAAAAACAAATAGCTGAAGCAAGAAGTCTGAAAGGTACCTAAATGGAGTGACGAATGGATGATTTGACAAGGTGCTCGTGGTGGAGTTTTCAGACATCCTCTATGTCACCGGACAGCAGCAGGGCCTTTGATATGCCAAATGAAGTCTCCGGGGACTTAGTCCGTTCATCAACGATGATCTGCCGACCACCTTTTTTAAGTTTTGGGGTTCATTGTTCGGTTCCCCCAGTGGCACCCATGATTGCCTTTCCTTTTTCCTTCTCCTTCTCCTTCTCCTTCTCCTTCTTCTTCCTCTTGCCCTGCTCTTTTTTCTTTAAAGGGGAGCCTCTAGTCTTCTTCAGCCTCTTCAATGGGGGCTGTGACAAGGCTTTTGGAGATTTTGGTGGCCCCCTCAGTCAGCTCGACGGCTAGATCGGTTTGGGCTGCAGGCACGATGGTAACCTTCCTCTTTGAGCCCCCAAGAGTGAGGAACTCGCTAAGGTTGGTGGTAGGGGACTTCTTCTGCACTATTTTGGAGATGTCGTCGAGTATGGATGAATCAATAGAAGAAGAGAAGGAAGAAATAACAGTATATCCCGGGGATGAAGGCTCGGACTCGTCAAACAAAATAGGTTATTGTGCGATGGTCACCTGTATCTCTGCTCTCGTGAATTGCAGGACAATTGCTTCAGGAACTTCGATCAGATCAGAAGCAGCAGCAACAATCCAAACTCCATTGGTGTTCGGCCTAATAAAACTCATGTACGTTGGCACGTACTTCAGCAAGATGTGGATAGCTCAGCCCAATTTTCTTTGCTCGGGCAGACCTTCGTAAGTCCACACCTTCTTCAAATCTTCGAGGCTGACGTCGGGTAAAAGTCCGCGAGCTGGGTTATTGGTGATGGTACTTGCGCCGAACAAAGGAAACCATGAGAGTTTGGATCTACGAATCAATAAAAAACTGAGTAAGGCATAACAAAAAACATGTAGAGAAGGGAACTACCAGGTCCCAGTTTGTGTTTTCGCAGAATAGTGAAAATGTCATGTTCTTCTCTGGGGCTGAACTCGAAGTTTCCTGTGATATAAAGAAAGTCATCACCTTTATCTTTGTCGGAGTCCAGCAATTCAAAAATAATTTTCTCGGCTGCCCTTTTTGCTTTGAGATAGTACGACCCAGTCGAGTGCTTGACCATGTTGTAGCAATAAACTATTTTCTAGATATAAAGATTGGTATCCAGGATACAGTTCAATTCTATAACCCACACCACTACTCTAAAGACGTTGGAAGAAACCTGCATAGGGCTTACTTAGTAATGCTGAAGAATTCTTCAAAGAAGAGGGACAACAGGGAACCGAGCTCTCCCTTCTACTATGGCTACTAGTGGAAGGGAAAGCTTTTCTCAGTTTCCCTCACGAGACTCATCGAGATTAGCCGGAGTAATCCCAACGTCATCTGGGACATTGTATCGGCGCCGGAAAGTGCGCATCGCCTCCAGTGTTGATATTAACTTTTGGAGTTTTCCCATTTGAAAAAAAAGAGACGAGAAAAAGCCGAGCAAAGAAATGCAAAGCAAAAGGGAGAAAACTCGCCTCAAGGGGAAGAAAATGACAGCAAAAACGAGAAGCTTACTTGGGAAAACAGTCCTAGAGATTGTACGAATTAAAAGCACGCGTCAGTTATTGAAACAACGCTTGCCCTTTTAGGCACCAACCAAAACATGCCACGTCACCAGTTAGTGGCTCCAGGGCATGCTGTCACGCCGCTAGGAAGCTAAGACGGTGAAACCTCTAAGGAACCCATCGAACACTGAATTGATGATTCCCTGAATAGTGATTCATACAAAGGAAAGTTAAACCTGACCCAATTCACCGAACAAGAAGCATACGAGAGTAAGAACAACCTGAACACAAATCCAAACACTTGTTTCGAACAAATGCAATTTGAGAAAAGATGCCCACCAAAGAAGCAAAAAACTCTGACTCTCCATTAGGCTCTTCGACCAAGAAGAAATCAGAGCTGGGAGCAATTGAGGGCAAATAAAACTACAGGCTTGGAGCCCACCCCAAAGCAAATAGGTTCAAACTTGCCTTAAAAGGCCGGCCCACTAACAGCTCGGTGGACCCTAGAGAGGGGTAGCCCACAATACTTAAGCCCAAGTCTGCCCTGGGCTAAGAGATAACCCTAAAAGTCTCCATTCCCATTACGGAAATTCAAAAAATAGAGTAAGAGCTTCCTAAAGCCATTAAAATTGCCCAAAGATAAGGCATAATGTCTGGTAAGCCAGAAATTGACAGAGTCCCAAGAGGACTTAGCCTCCCTGGTTTCAATCCCTATATAAAAGAAGGTACTCCATAACCCCCAGGTACGTAATTCGAACCCAGTTCTAGATTAGAAACCTCTCAAAGAGAAATCTTACTTGAACGTCGAAGTGCTTCTCGGTTAAACCAAGCCAAAAAGTACTAACGGTGTTCTTTGTCATGCAAGAGTTCGGGACCACCACGGGTAGCATCCAGTAAGTTCAGCAACGAGGAATTTGGTTCGTTATTCTACTCGGGATCATCATATTTGAACCAATCCGATTAGTTCTTGTTGTGCCATCTAATTTACAACGCGCACAATAGACAAATATGTTCTTAATTGTATGAATACACACACACACACACACACACACACACACACACACACACACACTTATAGATGATTGCAATATCGAATTTGATTCCCTTTGCAATGCTCGATAGAAAAAATTACAGTGGTTGAATTTTATGCATGGATACCGAATTTGTGCTTAACATTGATCATTTGCCATATGTCATTCCTTAAACATTTAACAAACAAATGAAATATTCTATTTGTTAAGATTGACTCGAATCTAATTCTGGTGGATCAAGTTTGTGAGTATCAATTTTGAAAACAGTGGTATTGGAGGATAAGAAAACTAAATGATATTGAGTTTCCTAAATCACACGGGAATCAAGTTGGTGATATTTTTTGGCAACCAGTTTATTGAATTAGATTTTAATTGGTATTCCTTTGAAACTTATATAAATGAGGTTTAAGCACCAGAAATCCTAAGACACGTAGAGTGTAAGGCACAATGTAAGGATACACCAAAAAGACTCAAGTTTAGGCTAAAAAGTGTAAAAAGAGGCTTAGATACACTCAAGTGAGAATCAAATTTAGAGATCAAAGAGTGTAGAGCTAGTTCTTGTAATTCTCATTGATAATAGTGAATTATTCTTTCTTGTTCTCCTGTAGAGGTTGGCAGTCAGTCGAACTACATATATCTTGTGTTCTTCTTGAATGTTCTTGTTCCATCTTTATTTGCTTTGTGTGTATTGAAACCTACGAGATTTTTTTTTTCACAGCGTCGGGGAATTTATGCCTAAAAATCTCAACACCCTTCTGGTAAGAAAATGAGTCATTTCACAATGTCTCATTCTTGTCAAATGAGACATTTTTTTTGAACAAATGATACATTCCATGCATGAATAAATTATTATTTGTTAAAGGACTAAAATTTCTCTTAACAAAATGAGACAATGTCTATTAGTGAAAGGATATATGAGAGTTCTATTTTGTGTAATTTATAAAATGCTTCTTATGTTTAAAAAATGTCTCATTTTACATAAAATGAGTTATTGTAAATATCTCATTTCTCTACTAAAATATTATCTCATTTTCTATAACAAATGTCTCATTTTCTGCAATAATGCATTTTAACTAAATTTTCTTTTTAAAATCCATCATTTTTCTTTTGTTTCCATCTATAAACAACAAATGATAATGAATTGCATAAACATATAAAATACTTCTAAAAATATAGTTTGAAGATATTCCTGATTGCAATGGTCGAATCTTTTTAACACTTTCAATGAACACTCATAAACCCTAGGTCGCTATATATTCCTGATTGGCTGAAACTTTTGAAATGGTGATTTTTGAATATATAGTCTGTAGTACTGTGATTCTAATTTGAAATCGTTGCTTTCGTTTTGTATCGTAAAATTTTGCATTTCTAACAATTAAGTAGGGTTAGTTTTGTTATAATAATTGGATACAGGATTTAATGAAATATTATTCTTAAGTTGTGACTTATCTCTAAACTAGTAATCCAAATAAAACTTGAGGCCAAAGCACTCTTTTAAATTTAATCCAAATAAAACTTGAGCCCAAAGCACTCTTTTAAATTTAATTCACCGCCGTGAAATGAAAAACAAAGAAACAAAAAGAAAACAAAATTCTTGTCAAGAATTCTTAAGGTGATACTTGGGCCAAAACGTCATAAATTTTTTGTTCGAGGTTAAATTCTGAATTTAGGAATTATGAGAGGCTATATATGTCAAATCGATAAATTTGGGTTGACAAAAAGTAAGAATTATCATAAAATACAAAATATTCCTCGTACAACCCTCACGTTGTCACGTCAAAATTGGCCCAGATGTGACTCGTCTAAATAAGTCATTATTTAGTATCTGACAGATTCACTAATTGGGTTGCATTTCATTTTCACATAAATAAAGAGTTTTTTTATATATAATTTATATGGTAATTTATTTTGATGATTTGAATTAGGTTTTCTTTATATAATTTATAGGATAATTTATTTTGATAATTTGAATTAGAGGTGCATAAGTGACCAAAAAGAACTAATTAACAACCGAACTAATTCGCTCTCCATAAATTGAGTTGGTTCAATCTTTTTAACTTATTAATTCGATTTTAGGTCTTAAAAAAACAAATCGATAATATTATTTTGGTGAAGCCTTTGTGACATTTTATTTTATTTCCATAAAAATTTCAAAAATAATTCGATATTTTCATCTTTTGTATTCTCTTTTAAAACAGTTAAAAAAATAATAAAGATAAACTATAAATTCTCAATCCATCTCAATTCATGACCCACAC
>JAULJZ010046613.1:0-14240 GCA_032270985.1 Heliamphora pulchella
AACAAAACCAGAGTAATATAACAGAGATTGAGGTGTGCTACTAAATGAGTGCACTGGGTTACTTAAGCTTTCTTAGTCACCCCTTCTCATAGTAAACTACATTGTTCATTTCTTTTAGGAGAAGTGTGACTAGAGGAGGATTTGGGCGTTTATAGAAAGTGCAACTTGAAACCACGGGCAGACAAATTCTTCCTTTCCTTCTCGATTTGTGATCTTTAATAAAACTGTAGACTATATAATGATGATTGGGATATACCATGAAAATAAACTATCAAGGATCCATGATTTATCCCAAAATATTCAAAGAAGGGAACTAATGTACCTGAATTGACTGGGAGATTTTAAAAGAACCATAATGATTTATTTCTTTCTTTTTTTTCGAAAGAAATTCAGTTACAAGAAAATGAGAGTTCATCTTCTGAAAGAATAGTGGATGCCCCAAAAGGAAAACTTTCTAGCCAATCCTAATCTGCAACATCCAAAACTAATGCAAATTTTGCAGAGGAATGGGCACATGCATTTTTTATCCTTTTCACATGGAATAGAGACCGAGCCTAAACAGAGAAAACAAAGCTTTGCTTTCTATGATAATGTTGCCAGCGTCAGAGAAATCCATACAGTCCCTATTTAAAGCATTCATAATATTTAGAGAGTCACCTTCAATAATCACCTTACTCAGGCAGTTCACATTCTAGCAGAATTTCCCTCCGAAATGCTAGAGCTTGAACAGTTTTTGGAGGAGGGCATCCATCAACTCTTAGAGAGCAACTAGCAACAAAGGACCCCTTCCAATATTTGATTACTATTCCTAAGCATGCTGCTTTATTTTCTTATTCCCACTCCCATATACTGATTCCAATTTTCTATTTGTTCAATTCGAAATTTACCCTACTTAAAAATTTGCATTTGCATCTAATTGATTCTTTGAGTGAAATTTGTATATGAATGAATTACAAAAAAAGGTATCCTACCTCAATTTATTTTCTTTTTAGTCTTTCATGCTTCCACCAATCTAATATTTTTTAAAACTGGCTTCAAATTTTGGAATTCTAAAACTTTAGTTACTTTTGATCATATAGAAGAATTTCAATGACGAATTTGTTTCCACGTTACTGAATAATATTCTATCTTGAGCTAAAATTCTAAACTGAGGTCATTCAAGATTGAATGACCAGAGAGAAACAATAATATACAACATATTGGAAGCGAAAGGACACTAGTTAAAACAAGTTAAAATAACAAAAAGTTTTTCCAGGGAAAATGTAGAATCTCCTGCTTTATCTGAAGGGGACTTTTCTAAAAGATTCATTGTCCATTCGAGAGTCTTTGATTCAAAATAGAGATATCATAACATATAAGGAGGATATGCACATGAATAACCAGAAATTACCTGCTATTGCTCCAGTCTGATTGAATCCAGTGGTAACGGTAAAAAACAGGCAGTAAATCCTTCCGCTTCATCTCAACCTTTTGAACAGGAATCTTTTCAATCTCAATCTCTCCACCCGTACAATCTTTCCTGGGAAGCTGCTCTTCATTGTCCAGAAGACTCATCCTAAAGAAATATATCTAGAATATAGAAGGGAAGATCATAAGCACGCTTAAAAAGAGTTCGAACGGAGCATCTTATATCAAAAACTAAGAAATACCTTAGACTTTTGCCAAATTGGAATCCTTCCAGACCTTATCTGTACCTCAGCATTAAAGAGATACCAATGAGAATGTTCACGAGGCTTTACCAAATCCTTTTTCCCAGTATAATTACCTCTATAATCACCAGTATCCATGGCCATTGCTGCAGCTTCTTGTCCACCAGTATGAATCTCGTAAATGCATTCCTCTCTTTCAGACCAATCTGATCTTCGGCAGACATCCCACCACTGAACAGGTTCAAATTTCACATGCAACTCTTCCTCTTGCATCTGCATCAATGAACCAGTCCCAGTTCTCGAAGTAGATTCACTTTGTTCTCCCCACATTGAAGGCAGAAGTTGATATTGAATGACATTACCAGAAGGGCTATAAACCAATAGGTGCTGCAAGGCATTGACAATAGAGAGACCAAGTTGCATATCAGAAAGCAGCGAACTGTGAAAAATAGCAGCAACACCACCAGATGACACAGAGATCTTTCCTGCTGTAGAAGATGCAGCATTGCTGACTGTATTTAGCCACCCAGAATTACCAAGTCTTATCCTGCTAACCACGGACAGCGCGATCGGTGGTGGAGGTGTAGGAAAGGACTGCTGATTTATCGTAAGAGATGGAGCAAACCACCATGGTTGGGATAGAATAGGTGTGAGGTTGGGGCTATCAACATTAGAATTTTGTATTTCAAGAGCAGTATCACCACGGAAGCTTAGTTCCCATGAAAAATGGGAGAGATGTTTCGGTTAGAGATAGTTATATTGAACCTCAACTGGGGAACCTTCTCAACTCTCCAACAGCTGTTCGATTTTACTCATTAAGGTCTCACAATTATGTTCATGTTCTAAGATTCCGGTCAACTGTGCATATGGTTAGATGCAGTCCACACATAGTGGCCGTAGGTCTTGCAGCACAAGTACGTACTCATTTTTTTAAAAATTATTTAATTTGACCGAATGGCTTTGGTGTGCAATTTTTGAGTACCATATGTGGAGAGTCTGTCTTTCAAAGATGTATCCTCTATTGACCATGCTGTGGATGAACTTCTCCTGCTTTGGGGACTTGTTAGTCATTTAATGATTATTATCGTCTGTCGGAAATTTGAAGGCACTGCATAGTAGATTCATGTAACAGCCATAAGAATAGTTGTGAGGGTGAGAGGACTGTCGGTAGGCGAGCAAAATGTTTAATGACGGTTGTTTTGTCTAAAGACATGACTTATGCAAATTTGAAGAAGTTTACATGTGATTCTAAACAGCTTAAATTCACTAATGTGTTTCATGTTTTGCTGGCAGATATACTGCTTTGATGCACTAACTCTTGAGAGTAAATTCAGTGTCCTTACTTATCCTGTTCCTCAGTTGGTAAGCCCAGGACTGGTTGGAGTTAATATTGGCTATGGTCCAATGGCTGTGGGTCCCAGATGGTTAGCTTATGCTTCCAACAACCCGTTGTCATTGAATACAGGACGTCTAAGCCCCCAAAGTCTTAGCCCTTCACCTGGAGTTAGTCCTTCTACCTCACCTAGCAGTGGAAATATGGTTGCTCGATATGCAATGGAATCAGGCAAGCAGTTAGCTGCTGGATTAATTAATCTGGGTGACATGGGCTACAAAACTTTAACTAAATATTGCCATGAGCTTCTTCCTGATGGTTCTAGTTCTCCTGTGTCATCAAATTCAGGCAGGAAAGTTGGCAGAGCTGCAGCACAATCAACTGAGACAGACACTGCTGGGACGGTTAGCCTATAGACTCTACAGTCTACACCACTTAAAAACATTTTTATTAATGAAATATCGATTTTTGCAGCATTTCATATATATGAGGAGGCATCCCATAGTTCAATTTTTATAATAATGGAAACAATGTTATTTTTTTGTTTTGATTCTATAGTCGTTAATTGGATTTTATTATTTTTTGTAGAAACAGTTCATTTCGAAGTATTGTGGCCTATATTACATGGTCTCCTCAAAATAAATCGAGTACCTGTGTCCATATAAACAAGGGTTTGAGATATGTGTCCAATAGCTCTCGTTAAATAATTATATCGAACAGTGTCATTATATGTATATTTTGTTATATAATTGGTATAAAATAGGTAAAGTACCTTTTTCGACACTTTATGTTATATAAAACACCATTTTATCCCACAAAATAGTTTAAAATGTAAGAAAATATGATCATCATTCGTTGAGTCATAATTTAGTTGAAAAGCCCAGTTCATACAACTTTTTAAAACTCAGGTGTTAAGAAAAGGAGAAACTGAGCCTTATAAACCACACAGAGAGGTCTCTCAATGGGCGATGTGGAACAATTCAAAAAATCTGACCATTCAATATGTACCACCCACACCCAGCACTCATATCCGAGCCCATGTAACATAGGATGTGGTTGGAATTCCACGATTTTGTCATGATTGTTTTTTCAGCTCCTACTTTGCTCATGAGTTTTGCAAAAATAAAAAAATAATATAGTGTGAGAGAGTAAGAGAGGAGAAAAAATGTGCTTTTTAATGCAATTCTAAGTACTCAACAATTTTTTGTTTTGAATTTTCCTGTTGATAAGGACTTAAACCTGCACCAACTCTCCCTTTGCTGATGGTTGGTAATACCACTCAAAAGCTAACAGCTGGTGACGACACTCAGATTTATGAAATACTGGAATGATTTGATGTTCTAAATGTCGTGGTTAATGCTTCCATGGACAAAGATAATTTTGTTAGTGCGTGCATAAGTATAATATTTCTTATTGGTTGTTGCAGGTTACTATTCGGGACTTCGTGTCTAGAGCTGTTGTGTCACAGTTTAGAGCTCATACTCCTATATCTTCTCTATGTTTTGACCCAAGTGGAACTCTTCTGGTTACTGCCTCTGCACATGGGAACAATATAAATATATTCCAGATCATGCCGTTACAAAATGGATTGACAACTCAAAGCATTGATTGGAGTTCTTCTCATGTGCACCTTTACAAACTCCATCGTGGCATGACTTCCGCCATACATTCCTTATCTTTTGCTGCATATTGATATAGCCATCTTTCTGGATTTTCATATGTTACTTATTCAACTAATCTTTCACTTTGCTGTATGTAACAGGTGATTCAAGACATTTGTTTTAGTCAATATAGCCAGTGGGTAGCGATCATTTCATCCCGGGGGACTTGCCATATATTTGTTCCATCCCCTTTTGGTGTTCATCACTTGCAACAACCAAAAGCAAGGGATGTGATGTTCTAAATCCTTCACGGCCCTTAGACTTCGCAGGGATGGGCTGCATCTGTAAAAATGTGACTTGATCATCATGCCTCGAAACCAATTCACTGAAGTTAGAAGCATCTTCAACATCAAGTACTTGAAATCCATTGGAGTAACCAAGTAAGAGAACGCGCCTGATGGAAGACGGACCAGGTTCTAGTGTATCGAAGGAAGCCCATAGAACCTGTTTGAACAAAAAAGACTTGGATCATGCTCATGCAAGGGATGTCCAGTCAATGTAGGCGAAAAGCATAACAACCAGAATATAAAAAATAAAATAAAAAAAAGGCAGAGTGGAAAAGAAAAAGAGAAATGTCAGGAAATTCCAAAAAACACTATACACACTCGATATGGAAGAACAAACCACCACTTCATATGTTGTATACTAGACATCGTGGCATAGAATGTGCATACTACCTTTCTTATTGCAAGAGAGGAGCCAAATCAAAGTCAAAAGAGAGAGAGTGGAATCAAATGGTAATTCAAGACTTATTGATTAGGGTTTCAAAGTCAGAAGATAGAAAAAAAGGACAGAAAGTTATTGGTAAACAAATTTGAAGAGAGGAAATTCAGATTTTTAAAGACATAAAACTGTAGCGGGTGGAAGAGTCAGCCAGCTTCATTTTGAGGTTCACACCGAGTGAGGTGTTTTTAATATTGATAATAATGATAACCAACAAATGAACACCTCTGATAATTTTAAAATCCACTGAAAGAATCATATACAAAATCTACTTTTCTTTAAATTTGATTTATGTTATTCTTTCCTATGTGACCTATTCACACCCGCTCAGTGTTTCAAAAATTATATTCTTCTACGCTTCTACCATGTATTCCGAGAGCATTCTTGTCGTAACAATTTATTACACGTACATAAACATACATATGTATTTTCTGTAGTTCTTTGTGTAATAACAAATAAGCCTTTCATCAAAGCAACAAGTATGCACATTTGGCCCATCATATAATTAGTAACTCTCTAATGTTGTGGCTCTTATATTTATTATTCTAGTTGGTGCAATCTTTGTTTAATGGTGTTCTTGTCATAAGTCTACTTAACAAACTTTAATCCCACTCAACTCCTCCCCAGGTAGCTAGCTCCACATGCTGGTGTCTTCCATCAACTCGTAGGCATTCATCTATCCCCCAATATAAACCTATGTTCTTTTAGCCTCCTGTTTGCCAATCGGTGCTTCACTTGAAACCATGTATTCCTCCATGTTTTTGCTTCCATCTGTTTGTTTAAGAAGTACAGACACTTCAACGGAATAGGCATATTGTGCCAGATACCAACATTCTTCGAACACTCCAAAAAATGTGTTGTGACCTTTGATGACCCTTCTCGAACCATCCGAACACGACTTATATAATGTATCTCTTCATAGTAACAATGTTTTGCATTATTTAAAATGTAACTTTTTCATACTAAATATGTTTTGAATCATTTACAATATGAAATACATGATTTTTTTAATTTAGTTAGTGATTTATTACATATTTTCATTGTGCTTGAATAAATTATTCATTTATTGACATAAAATAAAAATATAAAAATATAAATTTTTAACATGTCTAAGACGTGTCGTGACCTACATTTTTTAAAAATTGACGTGACGGTATGCCCGTATTGTGTTACGTGTCCGTGTCCGTGTCCATGGTACTTAGTTCTGTAATGGACACTGCCAAATCAAATTAGACCACTTTGCCTCATCTTGTCTTCAATTGATGCCACCTAAATTATAATGAGTTTTCCGAAAAACCAAAGAATAAAATAAAAGCTACTCACAAATTCAATATTACTAACTTCTTCCATGGCCCCTCAAACATCTCAACATCCTTGCAATAACTACCACTTCTTTCAAAAATAATGATCGCTTGTCATGTGTTCCAGAAAATATATTGTCCTATAGTGATCTCATAGCCTAACAGCCTTCAATCCAGCTGCATTATGCACCAAAACTAAGGCAAAACAAGTGCCAACATAACCCAAAACTTATCATCAAAGAAAAACACCTAGGCCTCATAGTTTCATCCCCAAGGTAGACTACCATTGTCACCTGCAGAGTTGTTCAGATGATAGTTCAAATGATAGTTGATATTTTGGAGACTAAGACATAAAGTACTCTTTTTAACATTTTTCCATGACGTTGCTATTTTCAATGTTACATGGACTTGGGTATGGGTGTCGGGTGTCGGGTGTCGGGTGTTGGGTGCAGGTATGTGTTTATGTATCGGATTCATCTAATTCTAATATATATGACATAGGAGCACAACAAAATATTCTTATTCCTTTATGTATTTCTTTTATTTTCTAGGGTAAATGTTATTTATAACGTTCCTTATAGCATTTCATGCATAAAATGAGAGTTTATGCATAGTACTATAATAAATTCGAATTACTAAATATGCTTTCTAGGTGAACGTCCAACTAGAAATATCGGACACATATTTCATACCATTGTCTAAGTGTCGAATGTCCGACATGAGTACTTTATAAATTTTGAAAGGGCCATGTAACATAGGCTATTTCATATTGAGTACCTCCATAGGAAGCGTCGACACAGATCACCCTTTCAAATCATAAAAGAAGAAATCTTGGACACTTCACAAATCCAATCACACACCATTTACTATTTTATGAGTACAGATAAGAAGCATTTCGTGAAAGAGGGGAAGTCTCCTAATGTGAAAGAAGAAAGAAGAAAATGAAGAGAAAATGAGGCAGGTTAGTTAAACAACAATATGCCAAGACTGGCATGAGCAGCATTGTGATGATCCCTTTCTTTTTTTGCTTGTATTCATATAGCTGCATGTTTTTCTGGTTCAGTAAAATATGGAAAGCTTTCCAGTGAAAATTAAGATTCCAAAATGAAAAGCTAATAATTTAAGCACTTGTTACTAATGTGCTTCAGATAGGAGCTTTTCTCATAATATTTTAGGTAGGAAAAACAACTCAACCCACAGAGAGTTCACGATTCTCAAGAAATAAAAAGAAAACAAGGAAAAAAAAAGCATCTGCAACTTGACATAGTACATGACCTTATTCACCAGAGTCTGAGATTCTTACCCCAAAAAAAAAAACCCAAAAGAAAACAAAAACTCCATAAAATACATGTTAATAGGTATAGCCAATGATATGTTGCTTTCTTTTTCCCTTTTATATTTTTGTTATTTGAGTAAACAGAAATTCACTTACCCCTTCCTTCATATAAATAACCAGCTACAAAAACAACCCAAATGTTTGCTATTCTAGATGTCATTGAATCAGAGGCTCCATTCTTGGATACAAGGCCCCCCTAATTTCCCCCCAAAAAAAGGTTTAAAAAGAGGAAGAAGAAAATGCAACTTTGAGAAATCCAGAGGCCTGTTTGGTCACAAAGAAAACCTAAACAAAGTTATGTCACTAAAAAAATTATGAAGTGGCATACAATGAAACAAAAAACGTTAATCTGAATAATGCAAACCCAACTACTTGGCTTACTTAAATCGATCCTCTCATTTCTTGTAAACAAAAACTCATTTTTTTGAGCAACCAAACACAATCTCATGTTCTTCCCAAAAATAATCCAACAAAATAAGATTTTCAAATAGCTAACAATATTATAACACAAAATCAACTAAAACCACACAATCAAACAACTACCACTTTAATAACTAAACAGCAACAAAATCCTGATCTGAATCAATAAACTATTTAATTTTACACTAAATCATTGGAGTCAAGTAACACCTGGTCTCTGCGGTGCTCGTCCAAGTCGCTGGAGATCGTGCCGGCGACGGAAGCTCCGGCGGAGCGGACGTTGGAAGAAACTGTCTTGATACAAGAGGAAATGAACCTGAAAGAATTGGGGATAAAGCCATTCGTGGCGTCGCTATTTTGTTGCTTGGTCCTATTGGTTTCTTGGATTTTCCTCATAATCAGAGACCTCTAGAAGTTTCACCGGATGCGGGGAAATTATCGGCAATGAGAACTGCTCCGCCGCACTCCTCCGCCGCCGGTAACTGACGATCAGATAGATCATTTAGAGATTAAAAAAAAAAAAAAGGAGGCGGCAGAATCGCAGAAACAATCGGAGATAACACCGTCGGTAAATCGGTGTCGTTGTTGTTGGGTTTGACCATCACAGAAACGTGTCTTCTCTCTGTTTTAGCCCATGTTTGGCTTAACTTATTTTTAGATGCTTTTTATTTAAAAATTTTGTTAAAAAACTAATTTATTTGGTCTCTTATAGTAATTAATTAGCTTTTTCAGAATTTTCCACATTTATTTTCTTATAAAAAAGCTAAAAAATCAAAAAATTAAAAAAAAAAATTAGACCAAACACAACTTAATCTCCTGTCTTGACATGAGCTGCAAGCAATTTTTGGTAAGTAGGCTGGCCATCTAGAAAACTGGGATTTTTATTAAAAAAAACAAAACAAAGTAAAAATTTTAAGTTAAACTGTTTAATTTTTCAAAAAAGTTAGACTTCGTTTGATAATAGGTTTAAAGTCAAATTTTTTGTTATTTTATTTGAAAGCAAAGAAAATCAAAAAGTATCATTTGAAAATTCAAAAGGCTTTAATCCTTTTAGCTTTTTTTTTACAAAAAATAATTTTATGTATTTTTTATAAATATCACAACTTTTATTACTTTTACATTTTATAAATATTATATTTTTAAAATCTATTTCTCAAAATTTATCAGATAAGATTTATATAGAATATACAATTATATAAAAATAAATTTTAAAAAATTATAATAACTTTTTTTTATTTGAAATTCTTTTGGCTTAAAGTTATTTTAAGTTAAGCTTTTTTGCTTATTATTTTTTAGCTTAAAATCACTCCTACGATTCACTACATTAATTTTTTGTTTATTAACGACTTTAAGAAAAAAGTCTGACTTAAAATTAAGTTGTCAAACGATATCTTAATTAATTTTTAAATTATACATTTTATAGATGCTCGAAGTTAAGGATAAATATTGAGATAGCAATCTAATCTGAATCAGTGATAATCAACCCCATCTGGGACACCGGGGGGGCCTTGATTAAGTCGAGTAGTTGAGAAATGGGCCAGCTCCATTCAAATAGCTCATACCGACCGAGTGGAATGAGTGGCTCCAGTGGGTCCTAAGGCTCGAGTATACCAAATCACTTGAAGCAAGGTCAACTACCCTATCAAAAAAAGATTGATGTAACAACCCGAAAGGGCAAATTGGGTGCACTCATGTAACTTGTACAGCTCGAGTGACTTGATTAGGTCGAGTAAGTGAAATAGAATAAAGGCCTTAAGCAACTCGAGCAGTTTGACTGAATGACGACCCTTACTCGTTGCACCAATTTACCAGAAAGCCCGATCGCTTGAAATCAAACTATTGAAGCAATTCGAGCCACAGGATGAATAGCTCAAGTAAGTCGAGCGACTCAAATGGCTCAACGAACTCAATAGCGAACGAGGATAACTCGAAGTACACAACATGGTACCTGCTTGGATGCACAGGAATTCGAGTTACTCGAGTTGCGAGTAACTCGAGAAGACACAAAATAGTTCAAACGATTATAACAGACACCAGCGCAGTGGTAGAATTTATGCTAAGAGTAGCTAGACTACTAGAGTTAAGGAGTTTGAATCAATGGCTCGGCCAAGGGAACTTCAACTTACCCGGACCAATAATGACCTGAGCTATTGATGTACTCAGTAGCTCGGCCCCTTAACTACAAAGAAACTTGAGCAAGCCGCGGAATGGGGAAGATTTACCCAGTTGGGTCATTCGAATGACTCTGAGTTACCCGAACTTGAGTAACTCAAGATCACTCATCCCAAAAGTTGGAGAAGATATTCCATAGCACAGACTATGAAGCGTAACCCTGACTACGACTGAAGATATACCACATCACAGACTATGAAGCATAGCACACACTATGACAATAGCTCTGGCTACTTGCCATGACACAAACTATGAAGACAGTACAGACTGTATTATTACCACGATATAGGTCGTGGAGACAGCAAAGGCTGTGTAGCTCTAACTACCTAATCGTCATGACATAGCATAAACTATGTGGTTCAGCACAAACTGAGTAAAGGCAAACGTGTATAGTACAGACTATATCAACATAGATTCCTCTAAAAATCAAAAGACTGTCTTAGAGACAATGAAGACAATAGCAGTACAATCCTGCACGGGACGTTGGAAGACATGTGATTTGATGGCTAAGGAAAGGACTAGTTAGACCATACGAACCCACCCACTCGACTCACCCAACCTGAGCGGGTCAGGTACTTGACCCGAACTGGTCGGGTACCCATGGGGCATCCATTGGCTGACCTAGTTGAGTTGAACTAGAATACTACCCGGTTAATTTTCAGGATTGAATCCCTTGATTTCCCGAGATCACATTTCATGAACTAATTATATCTTATAGAGAGCCCTATCCTAATTCTAATATAACTCATCTGAGGGTTATAAATAGAGGAAATAGTCGTGTTTTCGGAATAATCAGATTTTGAGATCCCAAACGTTGTTCATACTGCCATTACTCTAAACTCAATTAGCCTTCTCCTTCACCCAATCACTGTTTCACTTCGTTCTGTGTTTTTGACTACTTCGCATATTTTGTCTCTCCGTTATTGTTTATTATTTGTCCATTCTGAAAGGACCATTTATTATTTGGCGATTCCACTGCATAGGTAAATTTGTGAATGGTCAATACTCGGAGTGGACTACACACAACACTAAAAGCAGCCATGTCAGAAGGTTATTCTACTAGCAACGAGCACAATGACGCCCCTGGGGCAGAACAATAAGTAAATCACGGCAACAACCATGACGATCTCTTCCTAGATGCACTGCATGCTATTTAGGATGGCCAACCCAGCCTTTTAAACATGATAGCAGGTCTGACTAACTCACTTTTAGCTGTAGTAATGAATGCCAACTAGGCAGAAGCTCTAGTTGAGAGAATACCAGCTACAGAAGTACCCGCCGATCCACAGGTAACCCCAGTGGGTCAACAACAACCTACAAAACAAGCCAGACCCCAAGCACAGGTAACCCCAATAACAATGCAAGGTTTTGTCAATCCGGATCCCTTCCTACCAGGGGCATTAGCCTAGTTCGCTACGATCGCAGACGTTCAAGCAATGTTCTAGCAGGAGAGAATGAAGAGATAGCTGTCATTCTTGCCAGATTCGAATATTCAGTCACCTTATCCGTTGCATCTGTTATGGGTGCCTCACCCCACGGGATATATAGCCCCAAAGTTCGTAAAGTTCGATGGAAGGAAGAGGAACGCTAGGGAGCATGTCGTAAGGTTCGTAGAGACATTGAGAGCCTACAGGGGAGATCACATGCTACGTTTATGAAAGTTCTCGAAGTCCCTAACAGACAAAGCTTACAGTTGGTATTGAGGGTATAATTTGGGCCCGACCCAGCCCAAGCATGGCTTAGGCGGCCTAGCTCAACCCAAAGCCTGCGGGCTTCCACAAAAAATTGGGCCGGGCCGGGCTTTTTTTCCAAGGGGTAAGCCCAGGACCCAAGGGTATAGAGCTCGGGCTAGGGTCTCAGGTTCAGGCCTCGAGCTGGGCTTTTGGGCGGACCGGCCAGGCTTTTAGTTTTTTTTTTTAATTTTTTAAATTGCTGTTATAACTTGTATAATATAAGTTTAAATCTTTCTTAGTTATTAGTTGTTGTTATATTAGTTTATTATTAATTTATTAGTCAAACTTCATAATAAATTAATAACTAATAAATTAATAAGTTAGTTTATTATTTATAACAATATAAGTTTAATAGTTTTATATTTTTATAAGTTTATAAATTATAACTTATAAGTTTTAAAATTTACAAGTTTATAACTTATTAATATTATTATTAAGTTTATAAGTCATTAGCATATTATTTTATTAAAAGTTTATAAGTTAGTTTATTATTATTATTCTATAAGTTTATTAGTTTTTGTAGTTTATACTTTATAGTTTATAGTTTATAGTTTATAATTTATAATTTATTATTATTTTTATTAGTTATTAGTTATTACTTATATTTATTAGTTGTATTTATAACTTTAAACTTTATTTATTTTTTTGTTTTTAAGTTTATAGTTCATACTTTATAAGTTTATTATTATTACTTTATAAGTTTATACTTTATAGTTCATATTATTAATTACTATAAGTTTATTAGTTTATAATAAGTTTATAGTTTATATTATTATAAGTTAATTAGTACTTAGTTTATTATAATTTTATTATTTTTTGTAATAAGTTTGAATACTTCAAATAATTATATAATTTAAATGCAATAAGCTTGAACACTTGAAATAATTAAATGCAATATAAATTTTATTAATCAAAAATAAAATTTTAACAATTAGATAAACATTATATTTTAAACTTGAAAAATAAAAAAATTACATCACTATAGGTTAAGTACATCCCAACTAGGTTGGTACATACAAGACTAATAATCATTTGCATTATTCTCTACTTAAAATTATAAATAAAATATAAAATTATAAATAAAATTTAAATTAGTAAATTACAAATATAAGAACATTAAAATTACAGATCCAAAATATAAAAACTTAGTCTGAGCCAGACAATTTTTCAACCGATCCAGATGTTATATCCTTCAAATCAGCTTCAAATCGATCTTTCTAGTCCTTTTCTTGTATCTTCTTCGATGCGTAGATTGTCTCATGTGACATCATCAAAGCTTACACCATATCCTGCGTCAGTCTCGATCTATACTCGTTGAGAACCCGTCCATCTGCATTAAAAGCTGTTTTGGAAGCAACTGTAGAAACAGAAATTGCAAGAATATCATAAGCTATCGCCAATAAGATTTGCCACGATATCTCGTATTGTTTCTAATACTCTAAAATATTAAAAAAAATTCATTTGTGCTCCCTACTGCGTCAAAATATCGTTGGAGTTCAGTTATATAACTCCCATGAACCTCTGAAAGTCTTCTCATTTTAATTAAAGATCAATCGTCCACACGATTTCAAGATAAAATCTTGGTGAACGTTTGTGTTGATTGTGGTATTATATTAATTTTATATTCATTATATAATTTTTAGTGTTTCATTTATTGGTTCTTGGTAATCTATATTATTATAAATTATTTCTAAAAAATACGATAAATAAACATTTTTACTATTAGGATCTAATATTAAAGTTATTCTAAAAATATGTATTATTTTTTCATAATATTTATCAAATTTATCTTTCATAACTAATATTATACGAAAATATATTTTATTATCTAAATATTCAATAAATAGTTGCATTATTTTTTTTAATTGTTGTAAAACAAATGAAGTAGTTGGAGTATAAATATAAGAAATAA
>JAULJZ010046624.1:826-14239 GCA_032270985.1 Heliamphora pulchella
TTCATAGTGTTATAACATAGCCATTAATGAGTTCTATCCTATTTGCTAGTGTTTGAAAAAAAATTCATGAGTAACTTTCAATTTCAGTTACATATTGACCAATCCAATACTCATTGCATACCGCTACTGTATGTTTTGGAGATACCACGATTTTAAATCCCCGGGTCCTACGCCAAAAGTACAAGCCAGTACAAGTAAAAATAATTTTGTAAAAGTCCACAGTTAACTGAATTTCAATTATGTCCTGGTCTCTACAGCTTAGCTTTGGCCACATAGTAGCTAAGATTATAGTATTGCTAGGTAAGTGCTTATCCTTGCGGGTATATAATTCTTTATAGCATGTGGTTATCAACAATAAATATGGATTGCAAGATAATAGGTAGATTCTTGAGCGGTTGGCGTGGGGAATTATTGCTCTCTATGGAAATTTATTACCCAAGGCATGTTGCTTTTTTCTCAGTTCACTCAGCTTGTTTTGGGTAATGAGGAGTTCATTAGTTTTTAGGAGAATGCGTGGAATGGAAAGATTCTACTAGCTCTTTTACTGCGACTTTCTATTTTTATTTTTGTTTTTATCTAGAACCCCATTTTCTCTATGGTTTCTTCCTATTTGTTTCAGTTCTCTCAGAATTTTCATTGTTTTTTCCAAAAATCTACATGATCATGAAGTTACTGTTGCTTCCTTGTTATCAATCGTTGAAAATGACCCTGGTAAAGGGTGCGGTCTTCACTCATTTGAGATGTTCTCTTGTAAGTCTCGTTTTAATGAAATCATTGATGGTTCAAGTACACCAAACTTTGCTCATTGCAAGGTGAATTGGAGTGCATGGGTTTGTTAAGGTTGAAGGGTCTTGTGGAACATGGCTCACAAGAAACTCAATACCAATGACACGGTTAGAAAAGAAGGCCAGACTGCTCTTGACACTTTCAAAGGTGTGCTATGTGTAGGGGCCTAAGAAAAGTATTGATCATTTATTTAGGCATTCATCCTGTAACCTTATCCTTACAGTACTGTCTGCTTGTGTATATATGCTATGCATCGATTTTAGAGGCTTTTGATTAAGTTACAAAGCTCGTATATAGCTAGTAATGTCTGTTGCATTTTCCTTTTGGTTTTGGTGGACTTCTTTCCCACCCCCCTGTAAGGCTTCTATTCTTTTGGCTCAGTTATATTTTTTTTTGTTAAATAAAATTTTCTTTTTTCCTATAAAAGATAACATATATATATATATATGTATGTATGTATGAATGTATGTATGTATAGGGAAAGAAGAGTTTGGAAGGTTCTGTAAGGTGTTGTTCGGAGTCCTTGGGGATTAAATTAGGGGATAAGGGTGATAAACCCCTTTGTTGGATCAGACCTGATTAGAGAAGCAAGGGTTGCAGGCTCGTTCAAAAGAAGGGGGAGTGCGGTTGTGGAGATGAATTATAGTGAGGATATCTTGTCCGCTGAAGCATGGTCTTCTTTGGCTGTTAATAGGGAGTGGAAGGGTGGGATGAAAATTGAGCAGGAGGGGGGTGAAAGGAGGCGGCACTGCACATATGGGATAAATTAAGGCTAGGAATGGGATTCAAGGAGGTCTGGGCAATAAGTTGAACGGGAAACATCCCAGTTTGGGGAAAAGTGCAATCGGAAAGAAGTTTGTGATACTAGTGGGTATTAGTACCAACTACCAACCAGGTGGTGGGTAATACTTAAGGAGTGTGTTTGCCTTTGCTATTAAGATGGAATAAAGCTGTCGCAGTGGGTTACAAAGAAGGTTAAAATATTTATGAGATTTCTCAGGCAGGATTCCTTGCGAAGGATTTGAGAATGATGTTTTGAAGTTGATTTCAATCAAAGCAAAAACGAGGCTGAAATTGGATGAAAATTATGCTAGGAGTGAGAGAAGCAAAATTAGAAGTGGAAGGGAGTTAAAGAACTTGATTAGCACTACCAATTATTATGGTGAAGCCATAGAGTATAGAGTGGATGGGTTTATTGAAGGTTGCCCAATGCAATTATTTCCCCCCCCCCCCCCCTTTTTTTTTCCTCTTATAAGCTTGGGATGGGGCAATCGTGTTGATGTTTCCTTCTCCCCCCTGCCCCCCCAACGCAATTGGAGGCATGAGCTGATATTGGAGTTTCTTCTTTCGATTTGCTTTTGTACATGGATGGTGCACCCTTTACAAATTTCTAATTTACTTGCCAAGCAAAAAAAAAAAGAAAAAAGACTGGACCAGTATTTACCAAAACTAGAGTACGAATGAAGGTCAGAGAATTGATGGACAATCAATACCTAATAGTGACCAATACCCAGTTTTGGATCAATTGCCCATACCTAATATGAGATACACAACGATTCGTCATAGAAAAGAAATAGAGTAGAATGTATGAAATGGAGAAGGTGCTTGCTGAATATTGTGTCATCTTGTCAAGTCAAAAGGAAAGTTTTTTTTATTGCAGTTATGGGGTTAACTAATTAAAAAAGGAAATTAATATTCTCACTCCCTTGTGTATAATGGCACTCCAAGTTTTGTCTTTAGTGTCCAGAATTACACATGACATGCTTTTCAAGGCAAATTACAGTACAAATTTTGGTATGTATTTATAAAGAAGTGGAGTGGGAAATGATGGAGTGATATTCCCTTTTAAAAATTGTTGGATAATTATGAAACATTCTAAAAATTTGTATAGTTAAAAGAACATGGGATATGAAGAAGTAGAATTTAAGATAGCATAGAATACATAAATGAGTTTGTATAGAATTTTCACCAATGGAAGATAGGACAAATGAATCTTATTTGAGATGGTTTGGCTCTGCATATAATTTCGCCAACTACTGCACAAGTACAAAGGATTGATTTGATCATAAGTGCCAAAGTTGAAAATACTGAAAGGACAAGATGAGGATTGGAAGAAAACATCAGTTGAAGCTATGTGAAAGGGCATGATACCTGTGCATTTAGTTGAAGATATAACTTTGCCGCTTTAAAGAAAATTGATTTGAAATGATGAATGTATATATGTAGCTCTGCAAAAGGATCAAAATTTTGTTTTCAGTGGATGGTTTCTATCGACTTGAAAAAAGAAATATTTTGAGAGCACGATGTAATGTACAACAACATATAAATATAAGGAAACATTTGGAAAGATGAACTAAAGTTTATTTTTTTTTAGTTTCTAAGGCTAACAAATCGTTAATTAAACATTTTTAAGAGCTATATAATCATTTTAGAGTATTAAACTATAGGAAACCGCATTAGTATTAAATACTCAGAAGGTCAAAATAATGTCAAATATTTTATTGTTATATAAAACTAGGCTGGGATAAAAGAAAACAAAAAATATGACAATCCTTATAAAAAAAGTACTTTGTAATAACGAAGAAAGAGAAAAAGTAATTTAATCATATGATTCATACCTGTTTTGTTTTTTTCCACAATCTCTCCTCTTCTGCTTATTAATTTCTTAGTTCTATCATAAATTTAAGGTTTTTGTTATCCTCAAATCTTTTGCTCTTTCTCTTTCTCTCTCTTTTAGGTAAGTTCTCTCTCCCCCTCTCTCACAACCTCTCTATTTCTCTTCTTCTCCTATCAAAAAGAGCCAAATTGAAGTGAACATTGTTGGATATTCCTAATAACTTGCAAAGCAATGAGTTGTTTCGGTATGTTTCGTAGTGCTTCCGTGTGTTTCTTGGTATTTTGCTCATGTTTCCGTGTTTTGGTTAGAACCTAGGAATTTTGATATTCCGATACTATTTTGTATCGAATTCCTAGGCAGCAAAAATATTTTGGCTGTTTTAATCTATGTTACAAGGACTTGCCAATTTTGGTGGAGTACCTTTGTCGACACGACCCAACAAGGGTACGGGTAGGGTATGTGATATGTATCGGGTGATCCTATTTTTTGTTGAATCATGAAAGAATAGTGAGGAGTGAAGACAATATATTAAAACCATATATGTGGCTTATAGTTAATCATATGCTGCAACAAAACTATTAAAATATTAGCCATGTCACTAACGTGAGATGGTCTTTTGGATTTCAATTGTTCGAGTTTCATAAATGAGAAAAAGCTTCTAATAGAAAACCTTGATTTCGTTATTATTTCTTCGTAGTTTATGCATTCAAGGTTGAATGAGAAATAAGTAGGGAGGATCTACTTGAGTGGAGATCAATAATCTTGTCTTTCACTTCCGTATTCCATTAGAAATATTTTGAGGTGTTAAGCGAAGGTTCCAATTTTCAAATTGCTTTATTATGTCAATATCTAAACTATTTTCTTTTTCATGTTTAGCAGCTTTTCTTGTTCCTCTCTCTCTCTCTCTCTCTCTCTCTTCAGACCATGATAAATGGTTACGAAGCAATGTGATTTGAAGCACTATTATTTTGATGGCTTCGTATTTGCGGGATGCACTTTTCTCATAAGGATGATGTCTTTTCAAAGTTCAAATTCAATGTATCTATAAAAAGAAATGTATGATGAATGTTGCTGCACTTTTATTCTATCTAGAAACTTTATAGAACTTAGTGTATTCACATTTGGATATATGTTAATACATGTCGATTCATTTTTCATTTTTCTATTTTGTTAAGGTGGCTACTGCAGCTTATGGTTCAGATCATATTAGCGTGGTTGATATACTTAAAAGGGGAAGGTCCATAAATAGATTGGTTGTTGGTATCATTCTCAAGCCCTTCAGCTTTGAAGGACGAAGGCGCCAAGATGAGGTATGTTCTTTTTTCCCTTTTCTCCCCCTTTTGCTTATGAACTGATTTCTCATACTCCTCTAGTATGAAGATAATGAGAAAGGAAAACATGTAAGAAGAATTCATCAATCTCAGTTTTCTTTTGTGTCCTATCATCTTCTTGTGATTTTGAATAGATCATGATGAATTCTTTTTAGTCATATGCAAGTATTACACGATTTTCAAGATGTGGGCTTATATTTGCATTCAATTTAGTTGTTCCCTTTGGCTACACAAAACTAAGTTGAGGACTGGTAGGCTGAATGTAAAGACTTCGGACTTTTTTTAAGAAGCCAGTTTGGTCTCAAATAGAAGCGCCATTTTAGTATCTTTAATTATTTTAATGTTGAATCAGATCTGTGAAATCTGATTTTTCATTCTTCTGAAGTATTGTAAGGGGTATTGTTCTCCAGACATGGAGCAAGTTACCGTTCATGCAACTGTTGTAGTGTGTGAGTTTGGCTGTTTTAGTATTAAGTAAGGTCTCTATTTTATAAATTTAAATAAGGATTGAATAAATACTTTGATTCAAGGGTTAGGATTAATTATTATTTGGGCAAAGTCTGTATAAAATGTAATAAATTTTGATCATCTCTACGGAGATAATATAATTGCTTTGTGTCTTTCACCTTTCTCTTCTTGCTCATCTCTTCTACTTCATACCTTGTCCTTCTTTTGTTGTTCTAAGTTCTAGTTTTATTTGTTTCATTGTTTACTCTCTTCACAGGTCAAGGTTTTGGTAGAAAAACTACAGGAGCATACAAATTTCTGTATTGGTGAGTAATATGTTGCTTTGTTTTAGTTGAATATTTGCTACTCTATTTAAAATATCTTATCTAGATAACAACCATGATGTTTAAGGCATTGTATGCAGTTTACGTAATTGCTGTTAGAAGATTCCTTGGACAGATATTATGTTTAACTTATAATGGATTTATAAAAAGCCATTATTATCAAAACGATTCGTTGATCTTCAACATTTATTATATTTTTCAGAAAAAAAACAAACAAACAAATAAAAAATGACATTTCAATAAATTAGACACTCTTAGGAACACTTTTTTTTTCTTTTTTTAATTGTTTACTTTTTTGCTGCAGGGTTAAGTATCTTCAGCTAGCTCTCATCTTATGTTGTTTTCTTTTTCATCTATTTATCGAATCGACTGTGTCACTTACTAGTTTGGGTCTCTTGTGAAAGATCATAAACTACTCCTATGCTACATATTACATACTTTTATTAATTTTATTTTGTTTTTCTATGGATTGTGGTTGCAATTTATTGAAGGATATGCAGACTCTTAATGGGATACTTACATCCTTTTATGTTCTGGTTCAATTCTAATGATATTTGTTTTTAATTTGCACTGGCTGAGCCTTTGTGATTTATTCTTTCCTTGTTTTGTTTTCCTTCCAAATGGAGATATCTTGCGTGTTTTGTATACTCTTTCTGTTTCTAATTGGAGTTTTTGTCCTCTTAAGAAAGATATTCCCACCGCCCCACCCACATTTGAAAAAGAAAGAATTTTGCTAAACTGAAGTTCAATTTTTATATTTCATAGTTGTTTTGTTGAGTTACCCCGCATTTTAGGTGCATTTATGACTCTAATGGCAACCGTATGGCCATTAAACTTCCATTTGTAAAGGATTTGGAATTTCACTGCTAGCAATAAAGGTGTTTTTTTTGCCTCCATAAGGTGTTGCTGAGTTCAGTTGTGGAGTTATTTCTATTTACATCTCACAAGGAAGCAGAGAAGCTTCAAAGTTTTTGCTCTGATATCAGATAAAGATTTTTGGAGAATATGTGTCCATTTTGTCTGTCTTTATTGGATTTAATACATTAGCTTAATTTTGTTTGCTAGCTCAACATTTAGTGTTTTCTGCTGGAAGTTGCAGAATATAATATAAATTAGCTCGCTAGCTTTCAGCCTCGTATCTTTGGGTTCGTTGTTCATATGTAGCCATTGGATTCATCATCATGATGTATTAACTGGTGTCTAATGTCCTTTGTGACTGTCCTTTATAATTGGGAATGCAGCAAAGACTCAACACAAGTGATGAACCAGCAGCTCCAAACAATTAGTTCCTACACCATAAATCACAGAGAGGTCCCAAACAAGCTTAAACAACCAATTCAAGTCCGTAGGAAATCAAAGAAAAAATAATTGACCACAAATAAATACAATAAATAAACATGGTTGGTCACTTTGGCCTACATGCATAGTAAGGCAATGAGATGAATTTAATGTGTCTCTATGCGAGCATTGTTGAAAATGAAAAATCCAGGGATGAACAAATTGCAATATGAGAACTCAATGGATCCCACCTTTGCAGAACATCACCGCAATATCTTTACAGTCCCCAGTTATAGAAGTCCTTGCAAGAGATGGAAGAGCATAGGGCTTTCTAGCTAGCTGGCTTATGTCAACTAAGAGTTAGAAGCTTTTATAATGGGCCACAACTGTCAGTCCTTCATCCTGAAGTTGCTTGCTCATAATATGAAGTTTAGGTTCATGACATCTTTCCAAAAATGCCCTTTCATAACGATGTGTCTAACTCAAGAGTTGAAAAGCTAAGAGATTAGGGGCACAACTTAGACAGCTTGGGACATTGTAAGGTCTTGCCCCAAGCGCTGCCCATCACGAGTTGTGTTGAGATTTTTCCCAGGCTTGCCCAAGCCTAACCTCCCAACCCAAGGTCAAGGCTTGGATTGTCAACAAAATTTTATGCTGGTTTGTTTTTGCTTTGATCAGTAGGCTGGGTAATTTTATAACTAATATGTTTGGACTTTTTTTGGGTTCTAATTAACTTAATTCTATTCGGCTTTTTATTCTATTCGTTACGTTATGCATTTTAAACCCCCCTTTTTTTAAATTTTTTTCTTTATAGTCAACACAAAACATAACAATCCCTATAATTGAAATAGTCATTGCAGACAACCATATAACTATAAACAAAAATAAAGTCATATTTAATGTAATTGTTATCTGACGGTGATGGTTAGAGAACATTTATCTAATGGTAAAAAACTTAGGTTGTTGGATATGCATTATGCATATGTAGTTTTGTTGCGCAATATACAACTAGGGCTTGGGTTGCTCGGGTTATCCAAGACCTTTGTTTATAAGCCCAAGGCCTGAACCCAGGCTTAATTTGGGTTGGAAGCTTCTTTTTTGGTTTTTATTTTCCTTATCCCAAATTGAACGTTATACCATATAACAAGAAACGACAATAAAGTCATATTTAATGTAACTGTTATCCAACAGTGAAGGTTAGAGAACATTTATCTAACGGCAAAAAAATTAAGTTACTGGATATGTATTATCCATGTATAGTTTCTTGTCCAATATACCTCTAGGGCTTGGATTGCTTGAAAAGACCCCAACCCAAGCTTAATTTGGGTTTGGGAGCTTTTTTTCTCCTAAACCTGGACGTGCTCCTACGTTTAAATTTATACTGCCCTAGCCGCCGTAAAATTAAATGGGTTGGGCTTGGGTTGCTTAGGTTGGGCCTACCTAAGTTGCACACCTATGTGAGACAACTTTATACTGTATCAAATAGATTTTGCATGTGCAATTTGTGAAAATGAATTAGTTGGATTTCGTTTAGTTATGCAAGGGTCTATAGTACAGAAGCTTGTACATTAGCATCTTTTGAAGTGTTGAGCCAGCTAAGTTTTTTCCCTTGCCTTTTAGCACCGAAATGTTTCTTTGTTTCATGTTATTTTGATCAAAACATCTATTTGATCGGTTTGTTTTGTTTAAACTGCCTACATTTTTGAGTGGTAACTGGTAAGTATACCGGTAATCACTACTTAATTCCTTTCTCCATATCAAATTACTAATTGACTGTAGGCTTGTTATAATTGCCCACTCCTTTTCGATTGGGATACTTCCGTCCTCTCAATAGTCAATAATCGTTTTGGATAGCTTGATATACATTATTGGACCCATTTCCTGATAGTTTAAACCTTTAGAACAATTGGTGACCCTTGTGATATGTTTTTCCCTGTTATATTTGTTAGTGTGCATTGTGTGTTTGTGCAACTGTTTGATTTTGTGTTGGTACACATGTTCAGTTTAGTTTGTTTGTTTCTTCACATGCGAGATAGGGTCGCATGTGACGTGGAGTGTTGGATAACTTGATATACATTCTTGGGCCTATTTCGTAATAACTTAAAGCATTTAGGGCAAGTGGTGATGTAACAAACTGAAAGAAGGATAAATATTTATTTAAACATTTTATAGGTACTGTTGCCACTATATGAATGGAAAGGCTTTATTATGGATTAATCAACCAGTTGTATCTACTGTCCCTCTGTAGCACTGAAATGTCATCTAGTTTGAATATTTGGGTCCTCAATTTTTCATTAATTATTGCTGATGATAGACCTTTTGACATTCGACTGGTATCTTGTGTTGTTTATTTTGACCTACAGTGATTGATACAGATCTACTTCTAGAAAAAGATCTAGTGACATTAGATGAGGCATTAAAAACTGCAAATACTGCAGTTTTGATGGCCATAAATGCAATCTCAATTCTTATTTCTGTAAGTCTACCTTGATTCCTTCTTCTGTGGCTCCAAAAGTTTTATTGCCTTTGCAGCCATGTTCTTAATACTGTTTCATTAACAGGAAAGCCAAAAGAAGCATCTAGACTCACCAAAGAATAGTATGAAGGAACTCAAAGCTTCAGAAGTAATTAAAGTGAGCACTTTTACCATCCCGTTTCTATGTGAAGTATTAGTGATCTTTGTAGTTATCTTCTTATCTAGTTATCTTTAATTTGCTTTTTTTGCTCGATTCATTTGCATCCTTGTATGTCCCAGTATCTTCAGACTTCAAACATGATCTATTCTGACAAGAATTTTCCTTTAATGTTTCTCCATCCTTTTAATTTTCCAACTTTGCATCCCGTTCCATTCTTTTCTTTTTTTACTTTTGCATGATCTACAGATGGCTAATGTAAACACGTACAGATTCTGGAAAATTATAAGGAAGCAAAAATTGGATTTGGAGCTGGTTACAATCTTGAAACTTCAATTATGCGAGCTGTATATGACTGCCCTTTCCTTAGTGCAGGTTTAAAGGTATGAACAGATTCTATTGAGATGCATAATTTATGTGTTTGTCTCTATCAACTGAACAATTCTTTTTCTTCTTTATTTTATAATAAGGCTTAGAGTCATATCTTCTGTTCCTTCTCATGAGGTTTGTCAGCATCTCTCTCTTAACCCCCTCCCCCCTCTCCGCCTCTTTCTCCCTCTCTACAGACCCCTTTTCCTTGTTGGGTTGCTTCTAAGACGTTTAAGTTTAGTTTGCTTCAGTAATTTCAAATGTCCAGTAGTTTGATATTATCAGGGTAACAAATTTTTAAATTTTGTTTTCATCAAATTTGTGAGCATGTGTGTTTATAACACTGTTCTAAAGTATTTGTACTTCTACTGTCTTGGGTGCTTAGGATTTGGATGGCATTGTTATCTGCGTCCTAGCAAGTTCAGCTGTTATTGACAGAAGTAATGTGAATGCCTTTCTGCATACATTTCGGAAAACTACTGAATGCAGGGGAGAAATTATAATATCCTCAGTTCATGAGTCCAATATGGAGCCCAACCTAATAATGGCAACAGTTATTACTATAGGGTAAGGATTTTTGTTTTAAATAATATGACCCTTAATGATAAAGTTGTCTATCCTAATTAGTCATGCTGTGTCGGTGGTCCTCACTACAATATTTGTGAATGTCTTTTTTCAAAATTTGCATCATTTTACACCCACCTTGCTGACAGTTGCAGATTATTTATTGTAGACGATTTAGTCTTTGAATAATGGAAATCTACTTGAAAAATAATAATACAAATGCTATATCAAATGTAGTGTACTTGTTTTTCTTTTCATATGCGATTTATTCGTGTCACGTTTTGCTCAGTTTACGTTAATTGTATATAGAGGTTGAGGAACTCTTTTGTTAAAAGACATGGCTTATATGATGTTTCAGTAAGAGGTCATTGTTTGTGCACATGTTCCAATTTAATATGGAAACCTCAGCATGAAAAATAAGAACTTGTACATTTATTTGTACCACATATTAAGTTTTGTGTTCTCCATAAAAATTTATGAACCATTCTTTTTATCCACTTGCTTAATGAAAAAGGAAAGGGAGTGTAGTAAGGTATTGAAAGATGTCTTAGTCTTTCAACAGAAACTGCCCTGTATCTTTTCATGAGCTTCTATTTTTAGTTGATACTCAATAGATTCATTAGATTGTTGAGTTATTAATGGTTTTGCAATTTTTTGTTTTTTGTTTTCTGTTTTCAAGTAAGTTAGCTGGGAGACCATTGTGATTAAAAAGAGATTCTTAATGGTAGTTAATGCAAGCCCAACAAGCAGCCATGACCTTCCACAACCCGAGAGAAACCTTTTCATCTAGAAAAGAAAATCTCTTCTCAATTGTGGAAGCTAGGCAACCAGAAACGCATACTAGCAATCATAAGCGACTGTAACATCTTGAGAAGATATAAACAAACTATACAGCATCAAGTTTCAAGCTTATGCATTGGTGAAGTAGATCTTTTTGAAAGTTTCAAGCTTTTTGAGTGCACAAATGGATATTTCTTAGCTTGATCCTCTTAGTAGGATATTTTGCATTAGTTTAATAGGATCTTTAGGATTAGCTTTTACAAGAGTTTGTTAGTGCTAGAATTAGCATAGGTTGCAATTTCATAACTTCGATGCGTATTCATAAGGTAGAAAATTGAGCCAGCACCGAGAAGAGTACATTTCCGACATCATTTAGAGTTGACGACCACATGACTCTTTAGAAGCTCTTTGCCAGCGTAACGGAGAGCTTAGTGGAAGCTTGACTAGCAATGAAGACGATTGGACTCATTCTTTTAGAGTGGATTCAAGTTGCCTTCAACACTGGATTGCTTGGAAACGGCTTCTTCAACATTTGGAAAGTTTCAAACAACCAGATGACCATGTGGCATACAGAGAGACATTCAAGCATCAAAGGTGTTCCTCTAGTAGTCGACCAACCTTGCGACCATGGCAGTGATTTCATGTTCGAGAAGATTTTCTAGAGAGCTCTATTGTTCAACCAACATGGTTGTCCAAATTCTGTGAGTGGTCGACCAGACCAGAATCTTGGTCAACCTTTAATCTTGTCTACTCCAGCTATATTGGTTAGCAGCCCAACTTTCTAGTGTGGTCAACCAACAAACATCGTAGCCAACAACCCACCTTCTTGGTCGACCATCTTAACTAGAAATTCACATTTGATACTCATTACAGGCTAGCCTATTTAAACCCTTGGGCCCCATTTAGGTTGTCTGATGAGATTTTGTGTATCTTTGCTTATACTAAGTCAGATTCTCATCTTTGAAGTGTTGTTATACACTATCGAGATTCATGCACTACATGTGTCTCACATAGAGACTTGTTTTAGTTACTTGGGTGTTGGTTCACTTTATAGTTCAGGTTCTAGGTTTGTATATGTAGTGCAATGTTGGGTTGTGATTTGGAGGCTATGGTTTACGGTGACCCATTTGGAAACACATTGTATGTATGGGTAGAAGCCAGTTAAAACCCTTGGAGTGTGATTGCAAGGATTTTGGGCTAACCTATCAAGCTCTTTTGTATTTACTAGTTTGAAATCCGGTGCGCAATGCCAGTAAGTAGTGAATGCTAGGCATATCCGTATTGGTGTTCATCTCTTTACTTACCTTGAGCATTTTGATTATTTTGAATGTGAATGAGATGCACTTGGTATTCTTGACTGAATAGATTTCCTTTTATGTGAGAATATCTTTATCAAAGAGTGTTTATTTTTTTTTCTGATAGGTAAATAAAAATTAAGAATAGATAAAAAAGATTAGGAGAATTTCACCCCTATACAACAGCACCACAAAAGGAGGTTTAGTATAGTAAGTGTATGTTTAAGTTGTTAGGTGATATGTATTGAGCATTGTTGCACAACTTGCACTTTGATTGATTACCATCCTATAATTGGAAGGAAGTTTAAAGAAAGAGAACTGTTAATCAAAATCCCCTCACATCTTGAATAGGAAATCTTGAAAATATCATAAATTTGATCAACTTATTTCTGATTTCCCCTCTCTCTCTCTCTCTCTCTCTCTTCAAGGATACTTTTGGGAGGCCTTACAAATTTTCTCCTCCAATGATTTTTTGTTATCCTGTTGACTTCTACTTAAAAGATTCTCAATCTTCCTTAGGATGCTTCTTTTTTGTTAGATAGAAATTAGACTTCCTGCCTTTAAGTTTGTCATTGCCACTGAAGGGTGTTTGGCAATCATGAGGATCAGAGAATGGAAGAGCTGCAATGCCCAGGCAATGCATATGGGGAATCTTGTGAATAGTCATGGTTATGGACAAAGGTTCACTCTCTACCTTCGGAAGGGAAGAATCTGCATAATATTATTTTCCCTGGAGGTTGTTGCTGGGAATGGTGGAAAATCTTGCAAATTTGGGAAAATGTGGGATGGAAAATTTAACACAGGTGATGACCAATGCCCTTACTTTGGTCTTCATCTCAGTACACAGGTGATGAACAGAGATTTGGGTTTTGGCAACTCGCAACGTATTCGTCCAATTGTTATAGCTGTTAGATATATATATGTATCTTAGTAGTATCTTTACTATTATTCTGTGTGTGAGTGTAGGGA
>JAULJZ010046635.1:0-14239 GCA_032270985.1 Heliamphora pulchella
CACATTGGACAGTGCTCATCAAATTGCCCCCCTCTCTCTCTAGAAATTCTGTGAGGGAGGCACAGCAAAAACGCATTAACAAAACCCAAGCAAAACTCCGATAGCTCAGTAGAGATAGGAACGAGCTGTAAACTCAGACGTCGGAGTTCAAACCATGGTAATTTTCTTGAGACTAGATCGTGAGAAATTTCTCTTGTAAATCTTCTATTCCCAGCACAGATGGGAAGAAAAATAGTTACGGTAACACCATGGCTTCTAAATGGAAACACAAAACATTAGCAAATGTTACAAGATCAGTGTGATTCATTTTCTGCAAGTGGG
The DNA here is from genome assembly GCA_032270985.1 of Heliamphora pulchella. Classification (NCBI taxonomy): domain Eukaryota; kingdom Viridiplantae; phylum Streptophyta; class Magnoliopsida; order Ericales; family Sarraceniaceae; genus Heliamphora; species Heliamphora pulchella. Next base: position 322 of record JAULJZ010046635.1, read on the forward strand.
TTAAGATAGAGCCTCATGCTAATTGAGATCAATCTTATATCCAAGATGCAAGTGTATTCCAAAAGTAATGTATATGCTTTGATTGAGCACGGAAAGCAAGAGCTTGAGTCGCTAAAAGTCTGTTCAAGAGCTTGTTTTTATGGTAACAACTCTCTAAAAGTTCGTTTAAGAGTTGCTTCTTATGTTAACAACTCGCTAAAGTTCGTTAAAGAGTTGCTTTTTATGTTAAATGACTTGTCCAAATAAGTTCATTCAACCTTGTTTACAACATTGAAGAGCCACAAGTTCAAGCAATTTCATTCAGATAACTAAGCTCATAGTCCAATATTTGACTCAGACACTTCACTCAATATATACATTTATAATTTGTTGGAGTTGAAACAACATAAACAATTCATTTGATAGTCATAGTCATCTCTCCTATCTTCCTTTTTTTGGTTGCATGGGAGGCTCTGCCTTGGGTGGGAGGGAGTTAAGGTTCAAACCATTAACGCAAAGGCATGGCGCATTCAAACACAAATCTAGATCTTCATCACAAACAAAAGTTTGGTAACTTACCATTTGCTCACCTCTTTTCATTCTCAAAAGTCATTTCCCGCACAGATCCTGCAAAAAAAAACATTGGTTAATTGATCACACGTATTTTCCAACAACCAAGCCACAAATGGTAAAATGACATGGCGCATTACATGACATTTCTACAAATGATGATTCTACATAAATGTACACATACATCTACATATCGCGTGCGCACGGACACATATATGTATGTGTATATATATACGGACACACGTGTGTGTGTGTGTATATTATTTGGTTGTATAGTATACATGTAAGAGTATTGTTATTGATGTTTAGGCATTTTGCACCAATTAGTGCCACTATTTGTGAAAGAAGGATGACACTAATACTAGTGGCTCCACTATCCAGATTAAGCAAAGAATGAAGCAATTGGCTCAGGATGGACTAGATAAAAATGAAATGCAAATAACCCCACCATCATTTGTTTCGTTCAATGCATGTATTTAATTTATTCGGAACTATTAGAGTGGGATTCACTTCCTGAAAATATGAGTCAAAACAATAACAAAAATATTTGTAGTGGAACATCTTTCACAATCCTGGAAGGTTCACTAATCAACCAAGGGATATGTAATCAACTCATTCACATCTAGATCATGAATGTTTGGAAATCATATTATTTAATGAGACATTGCTTTTGCTAATTCGAATTAAATGGTGATATAAAGTCAGTTTATTTCCGATATCATATCCATAGTTAGCGCATTTATCATAGTTAGTAGCTCTAATCCGTATCAAGGTCATGATCACTATCGTCACTAGTACATATATATTATGTGGTTGTATAGTATACACGTAGGAGTATTGTTACCATGATTAGGTGCATTTTGCACCACTTAGTGTCATTATTTGTAAAAGAAGGTTATGGCAGTGATACTAATGGCTCCAGCAAGTAGATTAAGCAAAGAATGAAGCAATTGGATAGAGTGATAAAAATGATATGCAAATGACCCCACCACCATCTGTTTCCTTCCACCTTAATTGTCCTTTCTTTTCCATAATAATGCTATAACAAGGTGTTGATCAAGCAAAATTGTAATGGATCTTTCATATTTAGTGGGAACATCTATGGACACAATTGAGTCATTGAATAAATAGTATATCTGATATCATAATGGAAGTTAGAAGAAACAATAATCATGTATATAAAAATTCATAATTGAAAGCAAGAAAAACATAGTAGTTGACTTTATGGTTTGTTGACGAAATTTATATCCGTATCAATTCCTAATTTGATTTCGTAATTTAATCCAAACTAAAAGGAGGTGGTAAAAAGAGAAAATGATCCAAGCTGATTTTTATTTGTCTTGAAAAATATGATGATTGTATGTTTATGCTTAAGGTTGATCATTTGAAACTGCAATCGTATTCATTTAGTTTGTTAACCAACCTCCAAAAGCCGAGACAAATTTGTACACAAAACAGAGTAAGTATTTTACTCGTGTCTTCTCTCTGAGTGTATACAAAACCATATCCAAATTTGTTAATCAACCCTTATCATGTTGAGCCTCCAAATTATGGAAAATATGCTAACATTTGTTATCCTCGGAGATAGAGGCAGTAAACTTTTGTTGCCCAAGTTGTTCAACTCAGATAATGCCTTATTTCATTAGCAATATCTCTTCCTCCTCTTACTAAATACACCCACCTATTTTATTGCTACCACTACCACCACCACTGTTACTATATTAGTTTTCTGTCGTTGTCAAATGATCATTATCATCCCAACAAAAGTTGTGGTTATCCACATTTCCAGCCTTTTCTCTCTCCTAAAAACAACTCTAACATACTATCCTGATGCTGCTTTTCATAGTTGGAAATTTGTAGGCGAGAAAAAAATAATATTTTCTAGGGCCATTACCAAATACAAGTGTTATTATAGGATTAGGACTTCTATTTATTCTCTCTCATAAAGCATTCGCATGGCTGTCCCAATGATTCTTGCTTTGAGCTCTACTTTGCGCCACTAAATTTCTAGTATGACTTTTGGTGCTAGTGCAAGGCCAATGTTTCAAGATTCTCAGTTAAGGCCATCACCCAGTGGTCAATGTGAATTTCTTATAATGTAATGGATGGACTAAGCACAAGTTATCTCTAACATTATTTGCACATAGTGGCCTTAAACTAGAGTTCACATTGTCAAATTAACTAGTTCAAACATTAAAAACTGCACTAAATTAGTAACCAAATTTTGAGGTTCCAAATAGGCCTTCAAAATTAGTAAGATGAATGTCAACTGCTTAACTAGACGAATTCAATGTTGGGCTCTTTCCAAGTTCAAAGATGAGCTAAAACTCGTTAAGCACATAAGCATCCAAATTTTACAAGATGAACCATGTTACGCTAACTTAGACTCAGATTGGTTAAATTAGAAGGTTTTTCAAGATTGCTGGTAGGAAGAAAAAAAATTAAACAAGCTCTACTAAATCTTGAATCAAAACTGATTTTGAAACCAGGCTGCCAAGCCCACAAAAACTTGTAAAGAGATTCAAAAATTTCTGGGACTCAAAAACTTTGAGGGTCTGAGAGAATCATTGCAAATATGGGTCTCCATTTGTGGTGTTGGACCTACATGACCCCCCAGTCCCCACAGCTTAAATATAAGAGGTTGTTGGAAAAAAATTGTTATTAAGATATTGATTTAAGAAGAGCTCCATTAGCAATGGCAAGGGTCAGTAATAAAAGCATCCTTTTCCTTCAAAATAACAGTAAGGGACAGCTGAAACATAGAATATGATACTATCCTCTCCAAAGAGGTGTCTGAGGCTTTAACTTCAACAATAAAAGGGAGAAACAAATCAGAAGCCTTCTATTTTGTCACTTAATTTTTCCAATGCACCTGCGTGTGGCTGGATGCAGTGACTATGCTTACGCCAGTCAAATTTTCTGAATGTCCCAGAAGAAAAGTAGTAGTTTCTATTAGTTTGAGATGTGGGTAAGTTATGCCATTCAAGAATTTCACGGCGTGTGTGACAGAAAAAATTGCTTATTAGTACAACCAAACTGGAATCTGCATTAATAAAACAGAGATAACGTTGCAACGTAACAGACCCCACCAAATGTTCGGGATTCTTCTGAACATGAATTTGAGAATTTGAAAATAGGAGATTCAGTTGTGTGAATGGAGATACCTTCACAACCAAATGTCCCCTATCATTCTTCACACTAATTCCCTGTGCCATACTCGCCATGAGCTCAAGAAGCACAAGGCCCATTCCATCCCCCTGCATCACACTAAATGACAATGCATCTTACAAGTTCTCCCGAAATAATTAACAGAATCTCTTATCTACCAAAAACAAAACAAAAAAAAGAAAAATAAGCAGATTCTCTTTCTTAAAGGATAGTTGCCAAGTACAATGGATATTGGCTGCTGTACTTTGTGGGCACAGTTTGAATGTCACTGTCAGTACTGTTACATTAAGCACCCCCATTTCCCTTTGGGGATGCTTAATTCTATTGAGAACCCCGTGTATTCCTCATGCAATGACAAAGATCCCCTAAATTCCACCATGACCGTCCCAATCCACATTCTAAACATGCATGGACATCTTGAGAGCAAGGACCATCCTCCTGTCAAATTGCCCCAGCACTGTGGAGACTCATCTCATCTAATCGCATCTTTGTCAAACATATACTCTTACCAGAGAATTTTGATGATTTTGCTTTTTGTTTTTATTCATCACTTAGCTTTCTCATACGCATGCCTGCTAATGTGTCAAATGCATGCTAGAGATGCTGCAGTACAAACCTACTGTCAGCATCGATAACCTTTCATCTTAGGAGGTCTAAATCACCTTAAGAACAAAGACCCATTTCCAAGTCTAAGAGATTCATCCCACATTCTTATGCTCAATGGAAATCAGTGAGAAGGCACTAACAACAAGCCAGTTTGACCTACAAAATCAGAAGGGATGCAAAGTGGGTCCACAGGGTTGTGTATTATTAACTCTATCGTAAGATTCATATGAATCTCACCTTTGAGTGGGGAACATTGAAACGTATTAATGCATTATTGCTAATAAGGAAAAGCCAATGCCACTCAATATTTTCAGTGGTGGCTTTATAAATATTGATAGGGACGCCACCAACTAAACAAAGCAAGCAAAAAATAGAGAAAAATGGTGGGAGTGACAAAGAGCTAATGGAACTTCTTTTGGTGGATCTATCACATCACTTGCTTCTCAAGACCCAACCCCAAAACACCATGCTTCGTTCAAGTAATGTATAAATTACAAGTGTACATTGAGACCAAGTCATGGGACAATTGGCCAATAAATCAAGGTGTATACTGTATACCAACTTCTTTTTTAAATAATGAGTCATTCTTCCATCACCATAATCAGTTTTTCCAACACAGATACACCATTAAACATATGACACTGGAGTGTCTCAACAAGGCATCAAATCATGTGCAAATTGAAACAAACGAGGAGAGGTGCGGACAGAATTTTGCAGACACCAGTTTTGACCCATTTTCAAACTGATATCTGATTTTGCTCATGGGACATTGATTTAAAAAGCCTGGCTCATTTGAAAGGTCAATGTTTCTAGTTTCAAACAACAACAAAATAAAAACGGTGCACTATTTCGAGTCTTCTGGAAGGAGTTATGTTTTTTTCATAAGAGGTGTTCGAGCTGCCTGCAGACACACAGAAAATGTCTCCTGATCTTCTTTGTTCCTTTTCTGAGTCTTTTTGTGTTAATGTGTACCTATGAGTCTACCTAGTTATTTGTAGTCATAAATCTTTATTTTATTAAGTTTGGTTTTGAAAATGAGAGCTTATATTTCCTGGGGTTGGAGGGTGTTCCAAGACAAATCCAATTAGAAGAAGTTTTCTTCTTGGATAACTCTTATCCTTTTGGTGGATTTCCAATAGGTGGTGAGTTTTGTTTTGTATCTCTGGGAGGATTCCATAGAGTAGTGAGCTTATCCTTTCTTATTGAGTAAATTTGTCTTTTCTTTTTCCTTCTTCCAAAATCCAGTATCAACATATAACAGTGTAAGCACTAAAATAATTAAAATCATTCATGGGTTACCAAGCTCAAATTATTGTCCCTACTCCGAACAGAAGAATAATGTGTTGAAAATCATTAGAATGCATAGTTAAGCCACAATGCCAAATACACAGTTAAAAAAGAATAACCCGGTACACTAAGCTCCCACGTATGCGGGGTCTACGGAGGAGGTGGACCACGATGAGTTTATAGTACGCATCATTACTTTGCATTCACAAAATGTTGTTTCTACGCCTCAAACCAGTGACCTCCACGACACACAACGACAACTATACCGTTGCGCCAAGGATTCCCTTCTGCCAAATACACATTCTCAAAAAAAAATAGTATATGCGTAAACGCAGAATGTAACATCTCGAAAAAAAATAGTATATACGTAAACGCAGAATATAACAATAGGCTTTCTCCTTATAATAATGAAACAAGATGAGATAATTCACAAGATGAACAAATGGAATCAATTGTACTTCATTTACAAATATTGGATGCCAGCAATTCAATAAAATTGCACGAACAGGATGTGATCATGACGTGATCATCATTGTGGACGATAATAAACTAAAACATCTTACAAGACCAACCAAATATCACATTATCAGGAATTTGTTTGGTCTATTATTCCTTGTCTTCATTTTAGTGGCAAGAAGCGAACAGGGAACTAGAAAAGGTTAAAGGAGCAATAGCCCATCTTAATCTGTAGCAGCCCAAAAGCCAGATGGCCCATTTAGTCATATAACACAGAGTAGGAGTCACTAATGACAGGAAATGCATGTGACACATTACTGACGAATTCTAAAATAGTGTTTTTCAAAAAAGGTTAAATTTCAAAGTACATACATTCCCACAGCACGAAGAGGGATAAGAGATAAAAGAAAGGTAGCGAAAAAAGGTCATGTTAAATAGTTTGATATATATTGTTGGGCCTATTTCCTAAGCTCTAGCAGCTTAAGCTTTAAAAGAATTGGCGACTTAACATAGATCAGAGTTCTGGTTCCACAAGGTCCTGGGCTCAAGTCTCGTCTGTTACCCTGTTATGTTTGTTATTGTGTACTACGTACACCTGTTTAGTTCAGTTTGTTTATCTATGCACGTGCGAGACAGAGTCGCACGTGAGGGAGAGTTTTGGATAACTTGATATATACTGCTGAGCCTATTTCCTAACAGCTTAAGCTTTTAGAACAACCGGTGACTTAACATGTCAAAATTCTAACACAATGACACATCCTTATACTGGAGTTTTTATTAACCAACTCTACCGATTATAATGTAAAATGCCTAATTTGTAGGCTAATAACCTACCATAATGGCTAATAATCATAGAAAAATATCCCAACTAATACTGATCTTAATCTTTGATAAATTAATAAACATAATACTATAAGGAAACTAATACATAAAGAAACCTAATACTGTAAGGAAACTAAATATGAAATAATAACATACAAAATTATACAATAATTACTTTTAAAAAAATGAGCTTTTGTGTCCATTACTGTCCGCATCACCCAAGGATGAACATGAGCTTCAATACTTCAGCTGGAATTCATTTCCCAAAGAGGATTTTCAGTTGGGTCATCGTGAATAGAAATGATGAACAATAAAATCCATTCCCTTCTTCAAAACAATTTATCCAACTTCATATAAAATACATAATCCATTCCCATTCCAAAGATTTATATGCCACAAAACTCTCATTTAGATACCGACTTTGCTGTCAACCAAAAGTTCATCTACACTAGAACAACTTCTACAACATAAAACTATAAACATAAGATGTTGGTATATCACAGCAACAGAACCACAACCACCAAAACAAATAAAATTAAGGTTCTTTGCCCTCAGCTTAGAAGAAGCGGTGAGTGCAATAACTAGAGAGGAGCCTATTAAAAAGACAAGAATTATTTGAGTAAATACTGTAGCTAAAATCAGCTTGGAAGAATGATCTGAATATTTCTCAATTGGCTTGTCAGAATCTCTGGTGAATCTCCAACAATAACAACAGAAACTTGATTTTCAAGGAATCAGCTTACGTGTAACAAGAAATCAACCAACAACTACACAAAGTTAAAAAGAATGCCCTTCAAAAATTTCTTCAACCCAAGGAAACCGATGAGCAGTAAATGTGTCAATAGTAAGCATTACATCCAAACTTCCTGTATTCACTGTAGAAAGATGAACACAAGAATTATTATAGTGGTTCAACTATATGCCTACATCAACTATCAGTTTCCCACACCGGATTCCCAAATCCACTAATCAGAAAATGGGTTTTCAATATGTTCACACAAAAGTGTTACAACCACTCTTCACGTTCAATAGTTTCCACGCTGTTAGAGTGTTCTGTTTTCCTTCTGAGTTTTACTTTATGATGACCATGGTATTCTTATTATTGCCTTTGATACGATAATGGATACAATAATAATTTAAATCTATGTAGGGTGTAAGGGCTTTATAAGCCTACTTGATTTTTTCATAATTATCTTTTATTCTCTCCCGTTCCTCTCTATCTAATAAGAATCTCTATCTACATTCTTCTTCCTTCAAAAACCCCAACTTTCAGTTTAACTTAGTAACAATGAACTCCGATCCAACCTTAGAACACATAAGAAAAATAAAATACTAAAATTAGACATAGAAATGTGGAACTTGAGTATATTACAACAATAACAACAACAAAATATGAGAAAATGCATTAACACAAAGCAAAGAAACTTGGGAAAAATTGAGTCTAAAATGGGAACCAGCCAATACTTTAGGGGGCAAAGTGTAATTTACCCTTAAATAAAAATCCCATTAAAATGACTCTTTTTTCTTTGTCTTAATCTGGAAGGCAAACAAAGTATGCCCAAATGCAGTTAGCTATATAAATATAACATTCAAGTTGAAAGACCATTAAATGGCATACCTTCCCAATCCATTAGCCCCAAATGCTCAACAGTTTTAAATCTAACTCATACGCTCTGCAGCAAGCCGTTTTATTATTTAATGAGTAAATTTCTTCCAAACAATCACTTCCAAAAGCTAGAATGCAAGTGTGAAGTGATCAATATTTGGACTTGCTTCCAAAATGAGGAATATTAAATGCACACCCTTCACAGATGATGTTTCCAAAACCATAGATATGACCCATTTCACAATGATAAGATTACGTTATAACTACATAGAAAGAAGACTCCTTTCAGAAGCTCACACATCAACTGGATTGAAAGCAACACGCAATGAAGCTGGATAGTGCCGGCTATGTTGCTGACATAAACTGATTTTGCGTTTTCTCCATGGCCTTCCAACCATGTACCAGCATTTTAAACGACTTCACCAAGAATGCATATCAACCCGGTAATGGTTGTCCCAACTTGTGATTTGGTGCAGGGATCAGTTTAAACAAAGGGAGACAATGCATTTAAAGGCTTGCAATGTAGAAGAAACTCACAACAAAATTTAGAATACTTAAGTTGCTGTTGTACATTATCATTGGCTTATTGAATAATGCACAACGGAATGCCAAGTAACTTCCTACAATCTAAGCAATTGCCATGTTAAATTATGAGTTGTAAACTTGTAAGACTGTTTATAAGGCAACTTACCATCAAGCTGCACACTCATATCTTATTTTATCTTTTGTTCTAACACCATGCGTGCATTTCAATGCAACTACGCTTATCTTTTGACATGTTTTTATCTACCCAACATTTAGTGCCAAACAATATAGCTAGATTTGCAGCCATTTAACAAAACTTTTCCCTCAACTTAACCAATTGTAAACAATTTTCCACTTCATTTAACTTTCCCCTCAATATCACCTTGGTTATGATAATCACACCAAGATATTGAAAATTGTCATTCTAAAGTATCTCCTTCCATAAAGTGTTCCTAAATCCTTGTCCCTACTTCTGGCTTCGCTAGGATTGCACTCTATGTATTCTAACTTAGTACTACTTAATTTAAAACATCTATATATTAAAGTATTTCACTAGCATTTCCATATGTTGAAAATATGTTGCCAGCTATCAAATATAGTAGAGAACATTGTATTGAACGCACCAGGTAATTTCCCCGTAAGTACTGTTGGTCCTTGATGTAGGCCATTCTAACAAATTGCATCTCCTCACTTTTTCTCACATAGTTTGGCTTCATCTTTATTTACTAAATGACATGAATATATCTATTTGATACACCCTCTTTCTGATGTCCACATTATCTCTGTAAGGACCATAGTATATGCTTTTTATCTTTCAATCAATTGCTAAGGAAAGAACGTACTTGGTGGATCTCCTAAGCACAAAATCAAATTGATTTTCTGTAACTTTCTCTTATATCTCGATGTTCACATAATCAGATCTTTTAGAGTTCAATTATATGGCTCGAAAGTTCAATACCGTATTTATGTGTGCTTTCTAGTATCATCTTTGTTCTCATGTAGTAGAACTACTATGTTTTACGTCCATTTATTCAGGTTCTTCTTAGTGATGGAGAGCAGAAAAACCACCCTATGGATTATTCGTGTTTCATCCCAGAGGATTTGAATTTTGTAATCTTTTTTTATTTAGATTTTAGTTTATTATTCTTAGATTTATCATGTTTAAGATGTGTGAGGTAAGCGTAACTAAAAGCACATAAAATTGTTATTGCATTTGGCATAATGGTAAACTTATCTTGCTCAAGTCACTACAACCCAAAGTTAAAGATAAAGAACCGTCACCCGCGTCCACTTCTCAGGTGTCAACCTATTCCACTTTGTCCCAATTGAAATAAAAAATGAGCTTAGTCAAAACGAATGTTTAATGGATAAGGATGTTCCGGTTTCCCATTAACAAGTGTAATTGACCAATCAGGCGTTACTAATGTGTCTGATAATTGTCAAAAAGGGCCACCTAAAGAACTACTTGAGCATTTACCTCATTAGAGTCATGTTAAGTTGAGTTGTCAAAAAGATGGATTCTTGTCAAATGACTCAATTTGTGATAGTTCTAGTCTATGCCTTGTTCCTCAACCTCCTCATCCTTCTCCTACATCCCTTGCCATTGATTTTTCTTCAGTCCAACCTCATCTGGTTATCTCTCAAGTTGTCCAAACCTTTTATCTTATTCATCATGTGCCCATCAATTGGACTTTAATGTAAGTTTACTTGAATTCCTATTAAATATGGGTACTAATGTTAATTTTCTTGTAGAGAATATGACTCCTTCACGGGGGACACTTGCGCCTTTTATTTTACCCCAAAGGTATTCAGAACTATGTTCAAACAGCTGTGATTGGCCCTCTATTAGCATCCACGGTTGTTTTTTCAAATATTTCTTCACTTAGCACGGTTCATTCATTGGCAATTTCTCACATTTTAGCGCTTCATCACAAGTCTAACTAGCCAAAGTCAAATTCTTCTTAGTAGGGAGAAATAATGGAGAGCAAAAAAGGCCACCCTACAGATTATTCATGTTTAATCCTAGAGTATATTTGAATTCTATAATCTTTATTTATTTTAAATCTTAATTTATTATTCTAATATTTTATCATATTTAAGATGCTTTAGAAAGATTTGTTTTGATAAGATTTGTTTAGATATGATAGGTTTAGATGAGATTAATTATCTTCTTTTTTTTTCTTATCTCAATATCTATTTAAAGGCCTTGTGATTATATTTTGGATTATTGAATGATTGAATAAAAATTATTTCGTTAGAATTTGTGTAAATTCCAATTTGCCCCTAGGTGCTGATTCTTAGGTTCATATATCTACCTTTTCTTTAACTTTTTCAAGCTAGTTCATACATGTCTTGCTCCATAGGCAGAGCTATATGGGGACGAGCAGGGGAAATTTCCCACTAAGTTTTCAACAACTAAAAATGTTTTTAAGAAGATTTTCATAATTGCTCTCTACTAATTTTAAAAAATATATATTAATTTTATTAACGAGTTTAGTTCTTTATTTCAAATTTTCCGCTGTTGATTTTTATTTTTCATCTAACTCGCCCATATGTTTACTATATGATTTCTCTTCTCTATGCATCTCTCTTACTTTTTACTTCTTTATGTTATATTTTGTTTCTTCTTTATTATCTCTAATTTATTGTCCAATAACTTCAGTGCTTGTAATCCATACACTAATAATAATTGGATTGTATATATTGAGAATAATACTTTCCAAGCTTTTCAACAATAATGTATTGATATTCAAATTATTTAAAAATTTAAATTTTGTGCATCATTTTTAGAATTAGATAAAAATAAATGGATAATTTTTTTTGTTACTACTACAACTTATTTCCTTATTCTAACTATCAATTTTGAAAAAATTATGTACCTTGTTGTTTTGCCCCTATTGTGTAAAAAAACTTGGCTATGCCCCTTTCTATCCGATCTTTATTTTTAACTTGAGATATAAGTTATCATCAAATCTAAATTTAGTCACTTTAATCACCATTTCAGCTTTATTTCAGCAAATTTATACCATTCAATTACGATCCTCATTTATTATTATTTATATAAATTTGGTTCCCTCACATACTAACATTTATAAACACAGCTTAAATTATTATCAATAGGAATTCCATCTGTCAAAATCTACCCAAAAAAATATAAGACCAATCAATAATAGAAATCTTCAAGTCATATTCATAGCAACATCCTTGCAAGATGTATAAAAAGTGCAAAAAAAAATTAGTTCCACGACAGAAATGCTCCAAGACATGCTAAAAGATGTGTGGCCACTTGGTACCTGAAATTCTAAGTTCAAGGTTGGGTACTTGGATTAACGTCCTACCTGAAGTTTATTTAAGGCCACCACATTGCCAGCTTAGTTGTACATTCACTATATTCATTTACTAAGTCAAACATACTTTGGCATCACATAATTTGCCGAAGAAACATTAATTGAGGTGAAAATGCATGCCAAAAGATCTCTCTACGTATTCTTCCATGGGATACCCTCAATTTGCAACCTTTCATTTCAAATCATCCTCTGTTCTTTCTATCCTTGAATTCACTTGATCTCTCCTTTCACCTTCCATAATAATGTAGCACTGTGCTTGACTTAAAGGAAGAGTTTTCTGCCAATATATAAGCAACCGATTCATAATAAAAGCAACAATATAACAGCAAGCTAATAAATAAGCGTTGGTGCCAACAAATTATAACTAGTAACTGCTCTCTCTCCACCAATGACTCCCATTCTTCCACCAAACACAACTTTATAATAAACAGCAGGAGAAGCATCACTCTTTGTAGACAATCCTTAATGGGGGTTTTTTCCATTACTTCCTATTAGATGTATACTTTGTATTATGTGAGATCTATATAATTACGATTTTATTTACATGTATTTGAATTGAACTGGAGTCATGAATTCACAAAAAGTCCAATATGTGTAAAGTCATATGATTATATGGGAACTATAATTTCTAAGATTTGCGTATAAATAGGGCCCTTAGGAGTTCTAATAGATATGTGCAGAGTGAATAAAAAAAGGTAGAAATGTAGGGAGAAACAAAAAAATACCAAAAGCACTGGGTGACCCTTGAGCAGGGAAATAGGATTTGTTTCGGAGCTCGAGTTTTGGGTGTTGGGTTTTTTTAGTGTTTTTAGTCTCAAGATTGTAATCTCTACAGTTATAATGAATTATCTCTCTTACTCATGGATATAGACACGTCGTGTAGAATCACGTAAATTCTTGTGTGATTTTTTGTGTGTGTGTGTATATAATTGTGGTTCCGTTTATGTTCAGGAATTGGTCATTGAATCCCAACACTTCCACCATGGTAAGCTTCAAGCCATATAGCTCATTTTGCTCAGGTCCATTACTTCAAGCAAGTTCAATCTAATTGTTACAAATACATTATAATTTATCTGACTTATTAAAAAAATGTTACAAATATACCTAGAAAATGGGCCAAAAAGGCATCAAAAAATATATAAATAAATCAAATGAAATCAGATATGCAGAGCATTAGTTATTAGAACTGTGCTTAGTGAAAATCTTTTTTTTTTTAAATCCAAAATAAATCTCCAAAAGGTATTAAAGTAAAAAACTTGCCCTCAGGTTACAAATAAATATTGTGCCATTCACAAATTTAAGATTGCAAAAAGCTAAATCTGAGTTTTCAAATACATAACAGAGAGGTAAAACTTAAAAGGATTAGGTATAAACCTGTAAAAATCCTTCCAATATTGATTTCTTTTGAATAATCTAAACAATGCAATAATATGACAATTCACCAAAGAATTCATGAAACAGATCATATGAGAAAGAAGAGTTCATTAGCACTACTTCATTTATCTTCAACCCCGTCACCATCATCAGGATGGTATATACAAACACATACATA
>JAULJZ010046646.1:0-14238 GCA_032270985.1 Heliamphora pulchella
GCCCTTCTATAGAGTTAACTAATGAGGGAAGCTTCCTTGAGAAGCCTTGTGAACCATGGTTGGATTTGGTTGACCTAAGTTAGTTATTCTAACCTAGAGTTAATAAAACTTGGCCACCAAGTTTGGGCACAAGCCCCTAGGTGGCCAGCCACTTGTCCTCCCCCCCTTTTTTTTTATAATTAATAATTTTCTTTTATTTTATTGTAAGAGAATTTCGAGAATATTTCTCATATGTTCATTTATTGGCTTTTCGAGCCTAACCCTTGATTTAGATTGACTTAGGTTTAGAAATTTAAATTTTTAATCACAACATTAGGGTTGTAGCATATATATGTTGGTCTCACTCTATCCCGGGTCTTGGGCTCGAGAAGGTTAAATAGTCGGGTTGGCTCTTTTTGCCAAAATTAAGTTCGAGATTTCGTTTCTTTTTGAGATGTTCTTTCTTTTCTATTCGTGTATTGAGTACATGTTATTACAATCTACCCCCCTTTAACAATTTGCATCCTCAAAATTTCACCCGCACTACACAAAAATGAAAGAACTTCTTCTGCCTAATGTCCCTTGGCTTCCCATGCGATCACTTTAAACTCTCTCGACCCCCCTTTAAGAATTTGCATCCTCAAAATTTCACCCGCACTACACAAAAATGAAAGAACTTCTTCTGTCTAATGTCCCTTGGCTTGCCATGTGATCACTTTAAACTCTCTCGTAATAGTTTTATCCTGTTTGTTGTGATTTGAACAAATCTCGAGTCCGCTTGATTTTCTTCCTTTGATTCCCTCCTAAAAAATTGAGTTTTGACATCTATGGTTACGCAACGCTTCGTAAGGTGCCATTCTTATTGTCAAAATAATAATAAAAATAATAATAATAATAATAATACTGTGGAAATAAACTTCGATCAATGACGAATGTTTCTCCCAACTTCTCAAAAAGTTCAGAATACATATTTCGAGCATACCTGCCATAATTGAATCATCCTTTCTAATTGATTATCTATTTTTGGACGGAATGCTGAGCTAAAGTTTTAAAGTAGTCACAACATCTCTTGAAAACTCAACCAAAATTTTTAAACGCGAAACGAGGATTTCTTTTTTTTTATTATTTATTTTTTATTTGCCACTAAAGTAACTGTTACTCCATGAAGACGAACAGTATAAAGACGAACGATATGGAAATGGACGATCCCCTTAAGTTATATGCGTGCAACCCGACCCATAGAAATAGTAATCTCAACGGTTATATAATGTGCTGACTAATCAGTTTATACATAATTACCCAGTTACAAACCTATCTTACCCTTATCGTTTGCGTCTGACACTATCTTGTCTACAATAACCTCACAGTTCATATTTGATTTAACAAGGCTAGTCTTTAACAAGCACATTTTCGAAAACAGAAACATTGCACTGCCCAAAGGGGTACTACACTTTCCTAACGCTTTTTAACCTAGTGTAATTGCCACTAAGCTGGCCC
This sequence comes from Heliamphora pulchella, assembly GCA_032270985.1. Classification (NCBI taxonomy): domain Eukaryota; kingdom Viridiplantae; phylum Streptophyta; class Magnoliopsida; order Ericales; family Sarraceniaceae; genus Heliamphora; species Heliamphora pulchella. The sequence continues at coordinate 1,477 of JAULJZ010046646.1, forward strand.
TTTCTTAAATGAAAATGGATCGTACAGTTATTATCATTAACTAACTTCATCAATTTTCTTGAAACTTGGTCAAATTAGCCATCATTTATAAGCAAATGATACTTAGTTTTAATGGTGGTTCTACTACTAATAATAGTCAAATACATATTCTTGGAATTCCATCACTCTCCCCTGCAAACGATACATGTGTACTTTAGGGTGAGACATTAGGTCTGAGAAAACACTTGCCCAACTACTCTTACAACAATTCCTTCAACTTTCGCAACTCAATAGGGGACATTCTATAGAGTGGAAAGAATAAGGCGTCGTGCCTCGGTATAGGTCAAATATAAATCCAACTCATCAGCCTAGGGGTACTCCCTGTAAATCTTCTGGAAATACATCTCACCATGACGGGCATCTCCTGATAGTTCTTCCCCTTTTTAACTCTACGCAAACTCTAAGATGTTAAAGCACCCATGGCAACCCTTTTTGTAACAATCTTAAAACTTTAATTGCTTTCACAAAACGAAACCTACTCCTACCCCCCCCCCCCCCCCCCCCCCCCCCCCCCCCGAGCTGGGGAGCGTGCTGCGCCCCTTGGAGCACGTTTTTCCAGTATATTTTTATGATCAAATCCATTTATTATGTAGAATACGTCGACTTTGTTTAGCATGTAAAAATTCATATTCATCGGATATCTATAGCTAATTGATTGATTAAGATCTCATAATGTTATTTTATAAATAAATAAATAAAAATTATAATTTTTAGAAAAATATTTTTAAACAAATATTAATCAATCAGTTAGCTATAGGTATCCTATGAATCTGAATGTTTACGTGGCAAACAAAATTGATATATTCTACATAATAAACGGATTGGATAAAAAAAAATATGCTCGAAAAACGTACCCCAAGGGGCGCAAGACGAGCGTGCTGCCCCTTGGGGCGCAGCACGCTCCCTAGGTCCCCCCCTCCTTGGAATACAAATTTCCTCCTCGGGTATTTTAAAGATGTCTTACTTCTCGAAGCAGCCTAACGATGCGTGATATAATATAAATAAAATCATCCCAAGTATTAAGTCAAAACCCATTATACTCAATGGTATCAGAATAACGAGTATATCTTTAACTCCCTTTTCAACAATTAGTTTTCTAAACACACATTTCTCTAAGACTCCCTCTCCTATCGGTGTAACGATCGATATCACACAATCAAGAGGTCCCATTATTGTTTTATTTACTTGCATTATAAAAGAGTGTTATAAGATTGACTCGATCGTCTTCTTCCACTCCAAGTTTGTCTACAACACGCACCCTATCCCTCAGCCAATTTTCAGCTTCAGTGGGACTAACTGTTCCCACAAATTCCTTGTCACCAAAATTCTTGAATTGTTTAACTAAAAAGTTACCGGTCCTGCTAGCATGCATCGAAATCCATCTTGTGTTATATTATGTCAGTCTCTTAATAGCTTCTACCATTCTAGCAGTTAGTTCAAGTTCGTTCACCGGTTCAGGTTGTACTTGTCTCACCGGTGGAGACATTCCCTAATGCTCCTCATTAGAACTATTCAGGGACGAACGACTCTCTGTCCGAGTTCTCTATACTTAACTCTATTACAAAAAAGTATAAATCAGGGTGCAATGCTAGAATCCAACTTGAAGTCACAAAGAACAGAATAAGCAGCAAGATGAACTGTCCAAATCAAAATGAGGGTCATATCCCTCAAAATTCAGTAACACACCCAGATTTCGCAAAACCGATAACAACACAAGACCTACCCTGGGGTTATTTTCCCAATCCGATAACTTGCTTAGACTTCCAATCAGGACTCTACGCTTGCAGAACGCGTTTCCCAAATAGACCTCAAAGCTAGTTAGTTAAACGCTCAAAGGCAAAGGTATGACGACATCAGGTCCAGACCACCCTATACGACAAACCATAAGATGGTGCACCTAACCAACGATCCATCACAGATCACATTCTAACAAGTCTATAGAACCTATAATCTAGACCTCTGATACCAAGATGTCAAACCCCGCTCTTGCAAGGTACTCAACCTATGCAGTGGGGCATGATCCTGCCATGACTCAACGACTTCAAAAAAGGTAATGCTTAAAACTATTAAGAAACGAAAGATTTCATACTATTCTTAAAAACTAACACATCCTCTAAACCAAAAGTTTATAGTACTCAATACTGTTGTTTCATGGGTATTAACCATATAGAAGATACACGACAAAAACAACATATGACTTAATCCTTGATTCTAGACGACGCTTATGGTGGACCAACCTCCAGCCATTCTTGTTATCTGCAACTACAAAGATTACAAGAGAGCGCACTTAGCATTATGATGAATAAGAAAAAAATAAAATAATTACTTTAAGAACACACATTAAAACATCAAAAAGATTGTCCATCATGCTTGACAAAAGGTCATGAAAACACTGCATTCATTTCATCACAAGAAAAACTCATAAGTTATAGATAACTTCCTCGTTCCTTAGAAATATAAATAAGGCATTACAGCAACTACTCAAATTACTTCAAAATGGTGATGTCAAGTTGAACAACCACTGTACTTTGTCATTTCTCACAATACTTAACAACGTCAACCCGTCTTACGTTCTCCTAACAAGACTCGTTAGTCACCACATATGTAACGCTCCGATTTTCAAACAATAAAACCCCACAGAAACCAAAACGATAACTGGATTTTTTTGTAAAAAAATTTTCAAAACACGCCATACTAAACCAAAAAGGTTATTCAAAAGACTTTTAATCCAAAAACTTCCTTTCAAAACAAAGCCAAACTTTTGTTCACTGTGGCTGTCTGCTCGAGTGGGCCCTCCATTGCTCGAGCAGGGAGACACCAAGAGATTTTCAAGCTAAACACCAGAAAATCTTTTCAAGTCTCAAAAACACACCTAAAAATCTTATCTTTGAATGATGGTTTAAATAAGCAAAATATATGGACAAAACATCAGTTTGATAAAGAAACTTCTCCCTTCAACCTAAAAACCTCGAGACCAACGTTTTTATACTATAACAAAATATTTCAAACCAAGAATTCCCTAAACTAAACATGAGCCTACGTCTCACATGCAAACAATATATGAAGCCATAGCCTTAGGGTCTTACATAACATGTTTTAGAATCCAAAACATATACATCAATACATGATCCCACAAGAAAAGGGAAACTTAAGAAAAAGTCTTCCGCCTCCTCTAGATCATCCCAGGTGATCACAATCACCTGAAAAAGGTTTTCAAGTACCAAAATGTGAGCCGGAGCTCAATAGAAAATATACTAGCATGAAGTAAAAGCAGGATATGCAATCACGTAGTATAGAATCGGCTCGACTTCACAAGTCTTAAAACGGTTTTTCATCCTCAAAAGCACATATTTTCATATAATGCAAATAGCATCCAACAGTTTAACAAAATATCAACAAAACTTTATATTCCACTTGGTTCCCACAACCGACAATGATTTCTACGTACCGACAATGTCGCACCAGGGACAAAGGTAACAACTATGGACTTTCGCTCATTACCCTAGTTCTGGGGCATCCAATGACCCGCTAGGTAACAAGTTTTATACGGAGTTACAACAACACGCCTTCTAATGGAGCAACCACTTCATTTACAGGGATTAACCCGAATGAGAGAAGCACCTATATGCGCAGAGTTTTCGAACTTTCACCGAAGAGCAATGGCGGCCCAAATACGCGCACTGTCACGGCACATCTATCGAATCATTAAAAATACGTAGCTCGATTATGAGATTGTTTAAAGCCATACATTAATCAAGTACAAAACGTCCGACGGCCTTCGGCCACGTCGTCCATGACTAAGGAAAAATGACTGACACATCTCAAATGTTTCACCATTTCACTCGAAACATTTAAAACCATGGCTCAACCCCAAGGGTTAGCTCCAAACATCCAAAACACGGTTTTTATAACTTTTACATAAATCTCTCTGGTTTCAAACCCCACTTTTTTGAAAACCACAGACACCCACACGTCCACTAACTTTGTAATAAACCATAACAAATGCAAAACATGCTTTTTGTCCAATCAAACACGGTTTAAACACAAAGTCCAACATTTATAGTATTTTAAAATAGTAGAAAATGCATATGATTGCATGTAGCACCATTTTAAAACAAGATAGTCAAAAATCTTACCTCGGCGAGTTAAAACTCGAAGTTTTGAACACCAACGAGAAACCAAAGTTGTGAGACCTGGACCCGTTTCTTTTTTAGATACTTATATATGCTTGACATGTTTCTCTCATTATATGAATAGCCTTGATGCATGGTTTATGTTTCAAGTTGTAGAACAACATGTTTTGTATAGGTGTTATACGTGTTATGCATGTGGGGGTTTAGCTTGGTTGCCTTGCTCAGTTTTTCTCCCAGCGATTACTGCTCAAGCGGTGGGGAGCGCGATTAAGCGGGCTGGTGGCAGAGTGTGGGTCAGTGAGGTGACCGCTCGAGCGGTGTTTGGGCGCTCGAGCGGTGGTGTGGCAGGGTGTATATCGGCAAGGAGTCCGCTCGAGCGGTGCTTGGGCGCTCGAGCGGTGGGGGCCTGGCGGGAAATCTTTAAAGCCTACAAAATATCATTTTTTGAGTCTCAAAATATCTTTTCAAGCCTATCTCTTTCTCTACACCTTTTCTCCACCTTCTCTCTAGCTTTCGGGAGGCCCGGATCTTAGTTTTTGGTGGTCGGATAGCAAATCCTTGCTGTCGGCAACGTGGGTTTCGTATCCATCCAGACGGATTCTCGTTCTGACACATTTTAGTTTTGAGACGTCGAGCTTTTAGCTCTCCGAGATAGGATTCTAGACCCTATTGCTGTTAAAAGGGTGTTATATATAATTATATGTGTTTTTATCAGGTAAAAAATACATTAAATGTGGTTTTCATGTTTAAACCTTTGGTTTTGGATAAAAGTGAGTTTTACGCCTTTTCTTGATTTTATACATGATCTGGATGTGTTGATATCCGTGGTTTTCAAAAGGAAGTTTGAAAACGAGGTGTTTGTTTTTGTGAAAAACATGCTTTGGAGTTAACCCTTGGGGTTGAGTCTCAGTTTTATGAAACTATGTTGTTACATGCTTGTAGATCTCCATGTGGATGGATTGGATCACTTTTATACATGCGATGTAAAACTGTTTTACGAGTTTTTGATTGTTTTTCATAGATATATCGGGACAATGGGTGTGTTGAGTTGGGCTTCCATTGCTCCTCGGTATAAGTCCAGAAACGTGCGCAGAGTAGGTCCTTACGTGCTTTCCGGTTAATCCCCGTAAACGAGGTTGGTGGGTGCTTAGTGCCCTCGGGTTTCAGGCCCGTAAACTAAGTGGTTGGTGGGTGCTTAGTGCCCTCGGGTTCCGGTCCCATAAACTAAGTGGTTACATTGTCGTGACTCCGTATAGAACTTTTCATTACTTAACGGGCCTTAAGAGGTGACTAGAGTAATGGACATGAGTCTATAGTTGTTACCTGTGTCTATGTGGCAGAGTCGGTACATAAGATCTTATTTTATCTGGTTTTCTCCTCGGCTGTATGGCCCGAGTGGTGCATACTATTTTTATTACTGCTTTCCCTTAACTATAGCATGATATCTGTGAGTATGATATGGATTGTTTAAGGATGGAAAATTGATGGTTTTTGTGAGGAAAACCTTTTTACTCCTGTGGTTGAGATTGTGTGCTTATAATTGCATAACCTGCTTTACAGTTTTACTGTCTTTTCCTATTGGGTTTCAGTTCACGGCGTAGGATTTTGCTGTAAAAACATTTTCAGGTGAACATGTGGAGTTGACCTAGATGCCTGTGATGACGGAAGATGTGCTGTAGTTTTCCTATTTTGATGACATGTACTTTTACATGTGATGCCAGTTTCAGAAGGCGAGTTTTGTACGCCTTTAGGCGATTTACTTAATCATGTATGAGAATGCATGTTTACAGTTTATGATAGTTGAACCGTGGGGATTTTATCCAAATGATGTATATTTTTGTGTTGATGGTTTTCCAACTACAAATCTTATTTTCTCAAATGGTGTTTGGGTGGGCTTTCGCGTGACTCTGGTATTTGTGGCGTGACAACTTGGTATCAGAGCTCTGGGTTCGAATACCTAAGAACCATGGAAAAGAGGGTACATCACCTTGTCAGGATGTATGTGTGCTTGATTGCATATGTTAAAACGTTTTCCTAACATAAGCATGATAGTCTGATCAGTATGATAGCTTGTGGTGTATACGTGGGTATGGAGGTTGGACCTTAGGATTGATTAGTCTTGCCTTCGAGCGTTCGGATTAACAAACTTGGGAACCATGTTATAGACGCGTTTCGCAGACATGATTTCTAGCAAGGAATCTAGGTGGGTTATTTAGATGGACGAGTCCTTGTTGGTTCTCCTTGATATGTGGGATGTGATGACATGGTCTTAAGTGCCTATGTGTTATCATGCATATGTATACTATGCCTTGTACGTTAGCAATAACATGTTGTAGGAAAGCTTATCCTGTTATCGTGCTTTCGTATAGCGTTATGTCCACGCGGGGAGGACGAGGCCGTGGTCGAGGCTGTGGCCGTGGTTCTGGTCGAAGGGACGTTCCAATCCCAGATGTTGGGGATGCTAATGCACCCCACAGACCTGTTGGCAAGGGAGATCTATTGCGTGAGATGGTCGGCTCCATCCGGCAACTGGTTGAGGCCACTAGGGGAAGGGAGAGCGTACCTGAGTTGAGGGCAACGGTTGCGATGCGTGAGTTTCGCCGTTTGGACCCTCCTACGTTTTTTGGGCATCCCAACCCCACGGTAGCCACTGAATGGCTGGAGCTGATCACCAGGATCTTAGACACACTTCAGACAGAGGAAGACGATCTGAGGGTTACTTTTGCTGCCTTCTTCCTGAGAGGGAGTGCTCACATATGGTGGAAGTTCGCCAGGACCGTAGTCGGAGGCACTTGGGAGGCATTCACGAAGGTATTTCTGGAGAAATACTTTTCGGCGACATTGAGGGAATGCTACAGAGAGGACTTCATTTTTCTGACGCAAGGGACGATGACAGTGATTGACTATGAGGCTGAGTTTACTAGTTTATCTCGGTTTGCTCAGGAAATCGTACCTATAGATGAGTTCCATGCGAAGAGGTTCGAGCGGGGTTTGAGGCCCGCTATCAGGGACCGAGTGGCGGCATTCAGGATGCAGGTCTTTACAGAGTTGGTGGAGACCGCCATGAAGGTGGAGGACACTCTGAACGAGATGCGCAGAGACAGGGACAGTAGAGGTCAGCAAGATGGGAGACGTGCACAGTCCCAAGGACGCAGGGACAAGCGACGACAGATATCTGGTCCGAGTTCTCATCTGGTGGGGTCGTATCCGCCACAGTCTTCTGCATCCGTGCCTTCAGTAGCTTCAGCGGGTAGGTTGGAGCAGAGAGAGTTTGTTTGTCATAGATGCCAACGGCCAGGGCACCGTGCGGCAGAATGCCGAAGTCCAGCGCCTGTTCAGGCACAGTTGCAGTCGCAGGCACAAGGAAAAGGGCCAGTGATATGTTTTGAGTGTGACCAGCCGGGGCACATCCGTAGGTACTGTCCCAGAGGAGGGAGTGTGTGGAGTACAGCTGGAGCACCTGTTACTCCATCTGTTTAGGGACGTCAATTATCTAGATTCGCGGAAGGGGGGCTCAATGCAGTCGGGCAGACAATCGACAGTTCAGGGCCACAGTGGGCAGGCCAGAACTTATGTTCTTGCAAATCCCAGTTCATCTAGAGCACCGGTCGTGCCTGATGTTGCTGCTACCACCTCCATGATCAGAGGTACTCTTCTAGTCTTTAGATCATGGGCCAGTGTCCTTATCGACATGGGAGCATTGCATTCGTTTATATCATCTGCTTTTGGGTTGAAACGGACTTGTTGGGTAGGGCTTTAAGTGTGGAGATCTCAGTCAGTGGGAGTGTGTCATTGAGCCTTGTTTGTAAATCCTGTGTGTTAGAGGTCGCCGGTCGTTGTTTAGAATTTGACTTTACCGTTCTAGACATGATCACTTTTGATGTCATCTTAGGGATGGATTGGCTGACCACTTATCGTGCTTTTATCGATTGCGATCGACGGAGGGTAATGGTTTGTACTCCCGAGGGAGATTGTTTTTGCTTCATGGGTGATCGGGATGAGGGTTTGATGTTTGTGCCCGGTGCTGTACGAAACCAGGGCAACCTGGGTTCCCTCCTTTCAGCGCTCATGTTGGATGAGGGAGTCGGGGTTTGAGGAGTGTTACCTTCGGTGGTTTGCGACTATCTAGATGTCTTTCCTGACGATCTGTTCGAGTTACCGCCGAACCGGGAGGTAGAGTTCTCTATTGAGTTGGTTCTAGGAACTGCTCCGATATCCATGTCGTCTTACCGTTTTGCATCCACTGAGTTGTGTGAACTCAAGGTACAGTTCCAGGAGTTACTGGATAGGGGGTTTGTGCGGCCGAGTACTTCGCCGTGGGGAGCTCCTACTCTTTTTGCTAAGAAGAAGGATGGATCCTTACAATTGTGTATTGACTACCGAAAGCTGAATCAGGTGACAGTGAAGAACAAGTATCCTATGCTGAGGATCGACGATTTGTTTGATCAGTTGAAGGGATCGAGCTGCTTTTCAAAGATTGATCTACGATCAGGATACTACCAATTGAGGATTAGAAACGAGGACATAACAAAGACCACTTTTCGAACTCGCTATGGTCACTACGAGTTTTTGGTCATGCCGTTCGGTCTGACGAATGCACCAGCGACGTTCATGGGTTTGATGAATCGCATCTTTCAATCTTATTTGGATAGTTTTGTGGTGGTGTTTGTGGATGACATTCTTATCTACTCACCCACCAGGGAGGCGCACGAGGAGCACCTGCGTATCGTGCTACAGACTCTGAGAGAGCATCGCTTGTATGCGAAGTTCGAGAAGTGCGAGTTCTGGATGTCTGAGGTGAGGTTTCTTGGACACGTAGTGTCGACAGAAGGAGTATCAGTGGATTCGTCGAAGACAGATGCTGTGATGAGTTGGAAACGACCAAAAAATGTCTTTGAGATCCGCAGTTTTCTGGGTTTAGCAGGTTACTACCTGTGGTTTGTGAAATATTTTGCGAAACATGCTGCGTCGATGACGCGTTTGACGCGGAAGGGAGTTGTGTTTGTTTGGAGCGAGTCTTGTGAGTCGGCATTCCAGGAGCTGAAGAGAAGGTTGACTAGTCTGCCAGTGTTGATCATCCCATAGTGAGGCTTGGGGTATACAGTGTACAGTGATGCATCACATGACGGTCTTGGATGTGTTATGATGCAGGGAGGTAAGGCTGTAGCCTACGGTTCTCGGTAGTTGAAGACACGAGAAGAATTACCTGACACACGATCTGGAGTTGGCAGCCGTAGTCTTTGCTTTGAAGACATGGCGTCACTATCTTTATGGTGAGCACTTCGAGTTTTTCCCCGATCACAAGAGCTTAAAATACTTGTTTTTGTAGAAGGACCTGAACTTGCGCCAACACGATGGATGGAGTTGTTGGAGGATTATGATTTTGACTTGCAGTACCATCCAGGGAAGGCCAATGTTGTGGCAGACGCTCTCAGTAGGAGATCTCATGGGTCGTTAGCGTCTGTGGCTATACATTAGTGGGACATGCTTGGAGAGGTTGGAGAGTTCGATCTGTGTCTCGGGGAGACAGCGACGGGTGCCACCTTGTTTTCAGTGGTTTCGTGGCCTGCATTGATTGCACGAGTGTTAGAGGTCTAGTAGACGGATCAGGAAGCTCAAATGATACGAGATCGTGTTGCTAGTGAAGAGGATACAGCATGATGGGTTGTGGGTTCATACCAGAGCTTGAGATTGGCCGGGTGGTTGTTTGTGCCAGAGTCATGTCGTGCGGACATACGACGTGAGTCTCATCATTCTCGCCTTGCTGTGCATCCAGGAGGCATGAAGATGTATCATGATCTACGTCATCAGTTCCGTTGGACGAGAATGAAGAGAGATGTTATCCAGTTTGTTTCTCGGTGCCTTACCTGTCAGAAGGTGAAGGCGGAACACTAGAGGCCGACTGGATTGTTGCAGCCATTGCCGATATAAGAGTGGAAGTGGGAGAACGTCACAATGGACTTTGTGTCGGGACTTCGTCGATCACTAAGGGAACACGACGCCGTATGGGTTGTGGTTGATAGGTTGACGAAGTCTGCACACTTTCTCCCCATCCGTGTGAAGGATTCAGTGGATAGATTGAGTAGATTGTACGTCAGGGAGATAGTCCGGTTGCATGGAGTGCCATTGTCTATTGTTTTTGACCGAGACCCTCGCTTCACATCGCGCTTCTGGCAGAGTCTTCAGGAGGCGTAAGGGACGAGTGTGATGTGTAGTACTGCTTTTCACCCCCAGACGGATGGTCAATCTGAGAGGACTATACAGATTTTGAAGGATATGCTGAGGGCTTGTGTTCTTGATTTCAGAGGTTCTTGGGAGGACCATCTACCGCTGGCAGAGTTTGCATACAACAACAGCTATCAATCTAGTATTGGGATGGCACCGTATGAGGCTTTGTATGGTAAACCGTGTAGATCGCCCGTGTGTTGGACAGATGTGGGAGAGATCACAGTCTTGGGACCCGACATGGTGCGGGAGACGACAGAGAAGGTTGTCGTGATTCGCCAACGCCTTATAACAGCGCAGAGTCGCCAGAAGAGTTATGCAGATGGGAGGAGAAGACCTTTGGAGTTTGTAGTGGGGGATCATGTGTTTCTGAAGGTCTCGTCATGTAGAGATTTGATGAGATTTGGTCGTAGCGGGAAACTATCACCACGCTTCATTGGACCTTTCGAGATCCTTGACAGAGTTAGAGAGGTCGCATATCGTTTGGCTTTGCCACCTCAGTTAGCATCTATACATAACGTATTTCACGTTTCTATGCTTCGGAGGTACGAGCCTGATCCTTCACATGTGTTAGATTGGGCTGAGCTATGGGTTGACGAGGATGCTACTTATGAGGAGCATCCAGTGAGGATTCTAGATACAAAGGAGCAGGTGTTACGGGGGAGAACAATTGCTTATGTCAAGGTCCTATGGCTTCATCACGGGGTTGAGGAAGCGACATGGGAGCTTTAGTCTGGGATGCGTGCTAGATATCCAGAGCTGTTTACCTTGTGACCTTATAGTGAATTTCGGGGGTGAAATTTCTGAAGGGTGGGGGGAGTTGTGAGACCCGGACCCGTTTTTTTTTGGGATACTTATATATGCTTGACATGTTCCTCTCATTATATGAATAAACTTGATGCATGGTTTATGTTTCAAGTTGTAGAACAGCATGTTTTGTATAGGTGTTATGCGTGTTATGCATGCGGGGGTTTAGCTTGGTTGCCTTCCTCGATTTTTCTCCCAGCGATGACCGCTCGAGCGGTGGGGAGCGCACTCGAGCGGGCAGGTGGCAGAGTGTGGGTCAGTGAGGTGACCGCTCGAGCGGCGTTTGGGCGCTCGAGCGGTGGTGTGGCAAGGTGTATGTCGGTAAGGGGTCCGCTTGAGCGGTGCTTGGGTGCTCGAGCGGTGGGGGCCTGGCGAGAAATCTTTAAAGCCTACAAAATATCTTTTTTTTTTGAGTCTCAAAATATCTTTTCAAGCTATCTCTTTCTCTACACCTTTTCTCCACCTTCTCTCTAGCTTTTGAGAGGCCCGGGGCTTAGTTTTTGGTGGTCGGATAGCAAATCCTTGCTGTCGGCAACGTGGGCTTCATATTCATCCAGACAGATTCTCGTTCTGACACAGTATAGTTTTGAGACGTCGAGCTTTTAGCTTTCCGAGATAGGATTCCAGACCCTATTGCTGTTAAAAGGGTGTTATATGTAATTATATGTGTTTTTACCGGGTAAAAAATACACTAAATGTGGTTTTCATGCTTGAACATTTGGTTTTGGGTAAAAGTGGGTTTTACGCATTTTCTTGGTTTTATACATGATCTGGATGTGTTAATATCCGTGGTTTTCACAAGGAGGTTTTAAAACGAGGTGTTTTTTTGTGAGAAATATGCTTTGGAGGTTTGGAGTTAACCTTTGGGGTTGAGTCTCAGTTTTATGAAACTATGTTGTTGCATGCTTGTAGATCTCCATGTGGATGGATTGGATCACTTTTATACATGCGATGTAAAACTATTTTACGGGTTTTTAAATGTTTTCCATAGATGTACTGGGACAATGGGTGTGTTGAGTTGGGCTTCCATTGCTCCTCGGTAAAAGTCCAAAAATGTGCACAGAGTAGGTCCCTACGTACCTTCGGGTTAATTCCCGTAAACGAGGTTGGTGGGTGCTTGGTGCCCTCGAGTTTCGGGCCCGTAAACTAAGTGGTTGGTGGTGCTTAGTGCCCTCGGGTTTCGGTCCCGTAAACTAAGTAGTTACATTGTCGTGATTCCGTATAGAACTTGTCATTACCTAACGGGCCTTAAGAGGTGACTAGGGTAATGGACAGGAGTCTACAGCTGTTGCATGTGCTTGTGTGGCAGAGTCGGTACATAAGATTTCATTTTATCTGGTTTTCTCCTTGCCTGTATGGCCCGAGTGGAGCATACTGTTTTTATTACTACTTTTCCTTAACTGTGGTATGATATCTGTGAGGATGATATGCATAGTTTTAAGGATGAAAAACTGATGGTTTTTGTGAGAAAAATCTTTTAGCTCCTGTGGTTGAGATTGTGTGCTTATAATTGCATAACCTGCTTTACAGTTTTACTGTCTTTTCCTATTGGGTTTCA
>JAULJZ010046667.1:0-14237 GCA_032270985.1 Heliamphora pulchella
TTCTCATCATTTTAAGCTAAAAAGAAAGTAAAAAGTCACTTTTTGGCACACTTCCCAAGGTGGTCGGCCACTAAGGGGCATTTTTGGCATTTTTGATGTTATTTTATCATTTACTACTTAATTGTACTTAAATCCTTAATTTAGGGTATTCATGTGTCAAAATTTAGATTTTTAAGATTTTTTACTATACTAGGGGCAAAATGGTCATTTTACCCTATTTATGGAGATTTTTTATTTTTAACTCATTATTTCATGATATTTACTTCACTTAGAATGTTGAGAGACTCTCTGGGTGCTAAGGTTTTGTTACTTGTGTTTCGGACTTTTTTAGGATTTTCGGGCCAAACTTAGGGTTTTCGATTCGAGTTAGGGTTCTGAACTTCTTCTGTGTTCTATAGTCTCGTGGACTATCTGTCACTAATACTAAGAGTTTGGACTAGGTCTTTACTCAAGTCATTATCAACCGGGTTGTTACAACTAAGGTCTGTACCGGGTCGTTACAATCTGAGCAAGAATAACAGAAAATGGGGCCTCTAGAGTTGTATTTATAAAGCATGGAAAGGCTAGAGATCGAAAAAGCAGCAATAGTACAATCAATGTGGTGACCACCACATTAGAGTAGGCGACCGCCAACTTGAAAGGGAACCGTACAGTGACATCACCTTGTTGACCAGGCGACCGCTAGGTTGGATTTTGGCGACAGCTATGTTCAAATATGGCGGGTGTGTATGTTTGCAGTATCTATGGCTTGTACAAATTTGTGACATTTATATTACACATCCATGACAGTTTGGGCAGTAAGTAAAGGAGAATCATATAGATCAAGTAATAAACGACATGAGGGCCCAAAATGCATAGAATGTATCAAAATGAGAAGTGGGGCACCCAGACCCAATAACCAGTAAAATCAGGCACGCAGGCCCATAGACCAAAATAAATGTATCAGGATGTACCAAGCTGGGGCATGCAGGCCCAAAAAATCAAATGTAAAAAAAATTGTATCTGAAAAAGGTGGGGGAAATCTCTCTCTCTCTCTCTCTCTCTCTCTCTCTCTCTCTCTCTCTCACTGGTGCCTCAAGCAGACCCAGCGGGTAAAAGGGTTAGCCTCGTCGAAACTGAAGAGCATCTCCAGGCCGTCACTGTCATCACTGCCAGAGGAGGAAGATACGACTCTGGATCGACCCCGAGCAGATGAAACAGATCCTCGAGAAGGACGCGCTCAGGAAGAGGCACGGGATCCACGACCTCGAGTAGGGGCCAGAACAGCGGCAGGAGGTGGAACAGGAACCTGTGAGGGTACTACGCCGGTAACAGCTACCGGTGCCTGAAAAAGAAGAAGCAAAAGTAAGGATAAAGTCCAGAACAGAATGACAAGTCACAAAAAAAAGGCGCTCACTAGAAGAGGAACAAATGGAACGTCAGCTACACGCAAAGCAGGATCCTGCTGGCGAATCAGAGTCCGCATGCCGCTCACCACCAGCATGAGACGATCCAGTCAAGCCTGATCTGCCTGTAAAAATGATAAACAATTAAGAAGTCTACATAGAGGAAAGACAAGGAAAATAGTGAGAAGAAAAGTCGAACCTAAGCATACACTGGCCAGAACTCCGGGGCTGGAGGAACCGGGATAGGAATATCGAAAGGATACCCAGCAATGAAGGATGATATAGTCCAAGGTATCTCAACGGCCCCAGCTCCAGCAGCCGCTCCACCAGCAGCAGCAGCACCAGCTCCAATGTCGGCAGCCGCAGCAGCACCGGCATCCGCGGCCTCCAGTACTCGTCCCCACCTCCTGCCACCAAGGGCAGCCGGGCCAGGTCCTAAGGGACCTAGTAAATGTGCCCGAGCCCAGGCAGTGTAATTCTCCTCCGGCACCAACAACTCTGCAGCGTGGGTCCCCACCATCTCTAGCAGCAAGTCAACCCGGCTTAGGAGATCGATCTGGTGCATGCGTACTGGAGGAACCACCAGTATCCGGAAGTGATCAAGGCCGAGTGACTGGCGGACCACTCGCTCTCTAAGATAATACTTCCGACCAAATGGACCCTCTAGTAGGATTCGCCTCGAGGTGAGGTCCTGACTGCGCATCAGATCTACGCCAGCCCGATCCTCTACCCCTCTCCAGACATCCCAATGGACCTGCGACAATTCAAAGTACAGTGCAATGCGAAGAATAGTAAGCAGTATAGTATGATGAACAATATACAGTGATCAGTGTGTAGAATAGTGAACAGTACAGTGAACAGTGCAGTGTACAATATAATAAGCAGTAAGTAAAAAATACCTGGTCGGGGGACAGCCGGTTTGGTGAGGCCCGAAAGCGGTCTATGTCCTTCCCTCCAGCCTTCTTCCCCTTCAGGCCTCGGGACCACTGGGCCACTCGAAGAACGACTAGAGGGTCTGCTGGGGAGTTCGTCGGGACGTGAAGCCCGAGGAACTCATAAGTCCACAGCAGCAAAGAGAAGATGTCAGGAAGAAGATAATGGATAATAAAAAGCAAAAATAAATGAAAAATGCGAAGAAACTAAAGCATACCTCCCAGACCCTCCAGTATCCCCCAATGCTGAGCTCCTGGGGGAACCGGGTCAAGGTCCGCATGAAGCCATAGAGGGTGGCAAGAGCAGCTCCTCCCCAATTGATCGAAGCAATCCGATCAAGACGAGCGAGGGCGCCGAGGTAATGCAAATGAACGGTGTTCTTCTTGTTCGAAAACAAGGAGGTACCAAACATATACATCAAGAATCCCTGGGCGACCCACTCGAAGTGGCGGGGATCGGTGCAGTGGAAATGTTTGAATCGCTCGAAGAACCACGTGTACCAGACCTGATCTCTATCCAGCTGCACTGGAATGGCCCCAAGCAGGTACAGTAGCGCGTCAATAGAGCGAGCGATTGATGGGTCAAACGGAATGGGGGCTCCTCCAACTCGGATGTCAATGATGAGAGAGAAGTCCAAAGGCATCAGAGTAGCCTTGAAAGTGGTGAAATGAAAGGTGTTAGTGGTATCCCACCACCGCTTGGCCAGGGCTGTCAACAAGACCCGGTCATTGCTCGTCCTGCCCAATAGGGGTATGAATTGAGCAAAATCGGAGGCATCGATGGTAGCCCGGCTGGGAACAGGGAGGCATCGTACCACTCCAACACCTCCCTGTAGAAAGAACCCCTGAAGCCTCTGATATAATGGCCCGCCTGAAAAGAAGAAGACAAGCATAAGATATAAGAGCAGACCAAGTGAGTGATGAGCAAATCTTTGCTGAAAGCAATAAAAAACCCTAGGTTCGTGTGTGTGTGACGACCCTTCGGTTCCCTCAAGCCCTAGACAAACTAGGCACCCTAAGCCCTGGTACGCCAGGCAAATCTCCTAAGCCCTAGACAAACTAGGCACTCTAAGCCCTGGGAAGCCAGGAAAATCTTTCACGCCCTAGACAACTAGGCACCCTAAGCCCTGGTAGGCCAGGCAAATATGTCAAACTCTAGACAAACTAGGCACCCTAAGTCTTGGTACGTCAGGAAAATCTTTCAAAACCCTAGACAAACTAGGCACTCTAAGCCCTAGTACGCAAGGCAAATCTCCCAAGCCCTAAACAAACTAGGCACTCTAAGCCCTATACACCAGGCAAATCTTTCAAGCCCTAAACAAACTAGGCACCCTAAGCCCTGGCAAGCCAGGCAAATCTTTCAAGCCTAGACAAACTAGGCACCCTAAGCCCTTGTACGCGAGGCAAATCTTTCAAACCTTAGACAAACTAGGCACCCGAAGCCCTAGTGAGCCAGGAAAATCTCTATCTTTTTGTGTTAAAAAAATTCAAGCCCTTTACTTTGTAATTTTTGCTAAAATAATTGCCTCTTTTAGTGTTTGTTCAAACCTTAGTGTCCCTACTATTTTAATCTCCATTGCACAGGTACCTAAGCTAAGATTTTCAGTGAAAATCTCACAGCAATCATCATTTATCATCATCATATCACTGCATATCATCATACATCATAGGGGGATCCAAGCCATGCGTCTATGTTTGAGATATATCATATAACATACTCTGGTATTGAACAAATAAGTTTGGGAACTTACCGATAGGCGCTGGCGAGACATCTGCTGGTCAGGCTCCCGGAGAAGAACATCAGCAGCAGTAGAGTCCATGGGTGGCTTGTAGCGCCGCATCCCACCCGGAAGCAAGCGATGAGGAACTGGGGTGTACGTGTGTGGATCAAAGGGCGTTGGATGGCCCTCTCCAGCATTAGAGTCCAAAAAATCGACCATCGCGGCCTCAGCAGCAGCATTTGCAGCCGCTTGTGCCTCGGCATCTACTCGCGCCTCCTCCTCAGCCACACGGCGGGAGGCACGCTCCGCCTCAAACACGAGGGCATCCATCGCACCCAGCGCAGTGGAAGGCTGAGTGGTGATGACCCCGTCAGTGGGAAGACTGGAAGTTGTGCCCTCGAGAGTCCCCAGGATGGAGCTTTCGCTAGCGGAGGAGCCCCGGATGGCCCCTGTAATGTCCTCAAGGTGTCCGTGACCCGCTATGACGAGAAGAGCAAAGGGAAAAGAGCACAAAAGCAAGAAGTAGCAAAGAGAATACGAGAGAGGTTTGGGAGCAAAGGAAGGCTGGAGAGAGAAAGGATAGGAGAAAATGAACCTAGCCTGCACGACCTTGAGGGCCTTATGCGCGTGTGAAGGTGGCGGTCGCCACCTTTAGTGTTGGCGACCGCTAGGTTTCCCAAGCGTTTCCTAGTGACCGCCAAGTTCAAGGGGTTTTAAGCATGGCGACCGCCATGTCAGAGGGGTTTTCGTCTTGGCGACCGCCATATTGTCAACAGTCACGTCACAACTGCTAGGTCTGTTTAATCAATTATGGGGTTTTGGGGTTTTTGAGGGGCTGTTTGGGGTTTATTTGATTTTATTATTACGAGTGTACTTTTATTACGTTTTCATGTATTTTCTATCTTGGTTAGTTTTCAAAGAAATGATTTTAAAACCTCACATGTTTTTCAAAAAAAAAATGATTTCCTTAAAAGTTGTTTTCTACCCTATCTTTTTGCAATAGTTTCCTCTCGATAAATCAAATTTTAAGCCGTAACTTAGCTTTTAATTATTTTTATCCCACATTTCATCCCAAATTTTTAGGTCTTAACTTGATCGATTAATTAGTGGTCTATCCTCCCGACAAATCTAATTTTAAGCCGTAACTTGATTTTTAATTATTTTTATCCCATGCTTCATTCCGAATTTTTAGGTCTTAACTCGACATATTAATTCGTGGGCTTTCCTCCCGATAAATCTAATTTTAGACCGTAACTTGGCTTTTAATTATTTTTATCCCACGTTTCGTCTCGAATTTTTAAGTCTTAACTCAACCTATTAATTCGTGATCTTTCCTCTTGATAAATCTAATTTTAAGCCATAACTTGGTTTTTAATTATTTTTATCCCACGTTTCATCCCGAATTTTTAAGTTTCAACTCGACCTATTAACTCGTGGTCTTCCCTCCCGATAAATCTAATTTTAAGCCGTAACTTGGCTTTTAATTATTTTTATCCCATGTTTCGTTCCGAATTTTAACTCGACCTATTAATTCGTGATCTTTCATCCCGATAAATCTAATTTTAAGCCGTAACTTGGCATTTAATTATTTTTATCCCACGTTTCGTCTCGAATTTTTAGGTCTTAACTTAACCTATAAATTCGTGATCTTTCTTCTCGATAAATCTAATTTCAAGTCGTAATT
Organism: Heliamphora pulchella; assembly: GCA_032270985.1. Taxonomy (NCBI): domain Eukaryota; kingdom Viridiplantae; phylum Streptophyta; class Magnoliopsida; order Ericales; family Sarraceniaceae; genus Heliamphora; species Heliamphora pulchella. The sequence continues at coordinate 5,723 of JAULJZ010046667.1, forward strand.
TGACTTTTAATTATTTTTTTATCTCTCTTCCGACAAATCTAATTTTAAGTCGTAACTTGGCTTTTAATTATTTTTATCTCGCTTCCGATACATTTAATTTTAAGTCGTAACTTGACTTTAAATTATTTTTATCTCGCGCCTCGTCCCGAATTTTTAGGTCTTAACTCGACCTATTAATTCATGATTATCTTTTCCAATAAATTTAATTCTAAGTCGTAACTTGGTTTTTAATTATTTTTATCTCGCTTCCAATAAATTTAATTTTTAGTCGTAACTTGATTTTCAATTATTTTTATCTCGCACCTCGTCTCGAATCTTTAGGTCTTAACTCGACCTATTAATTCGTGGTCACTCTTTCTGATAAAATTAATTTTAAGTCGTAACTTGGTTTTTAATTATTTTTATCCCGCTCTCATCCCGAAACTGTGAGGTCTTGACTCGACCGATCAATTGCTTTATTGGTTAAGATAATTTCTTGGATCTTAACTCGATCTTTTTAAATTATTTTATCCCCAGCCGAGTTCTTAGATCTTGACTCAATTTTTGACTTATTTGTGCTCCTTTTATATCTTAACTCGATCTTTAAGATCTGCCTACGTCATACCAACATCTGTATTATGTTTCTTACCTTGCATCATTACATTTTTCTCCGTGAACTACGTTTTGGTTTGAACCTTAGCAAACGAGTATGTAGGCATCTCAATGGCAATTCGAGTACGACTAACATCATATGCATGCTTGTGTGTTTGTGGCCTATGATTGACGGCTTAGTCAAATGGCTATTGTCTCTAGTTCTTTGATATAATTTGCATCACGCGTTGCTATACAAGTTATATCAAAGAGAGACAACTGTAGACACCCCAATTTGACCCTGCCCAATCTTAGGTGAATTCGATGATGAAAACAGTTAGAATTGTGCCTCAGTACGATCCTCGGGAAGTGATCCAAGCTTGGTATTTGAACCCAAAACCTTCGAACCAATGAAATTATGTTAAACCACCGATAACTTGCTATGTAAGTCATTCCTAATGTGGCGACCACCATGTTCATTAAGACGACCGCTAATAGAACCTCTTAGAAACCCTAGCCAAAAGTGGTGACCGTCGCCTTCAACATGGCGACCGCCAACATGCATTGTGATGACCGCAAATAGAATCTTGTGGAACCTTTTTTGGACATGGCGACCGCCACCGCCAACCTGGCGATCGCCAACTCCAAATGGCCTAATATGTCCCAAAACGTAGTAGCATCTCATTGGTTGAAGAATTCTATAAATACTGTACTCTCTTGTATGTTTTCAAGGGACAATTTTAGTGAGAAGTTTAGTGAGAGAAGTTCTGCTGAGTCGCCAAGCAATCCCGAGTCCCAACGCCGAAGACCTGCTGAAGTACTGAGAGCTGAAGCTCTGACGCCTTAACTTGGATCTTGAGGATTGGATCGTTGGCACCATTCCCTAACTTGAGGATTCTTTAGCAATCCAGGTACCTTGTTTGGACCCCTGATCCTTCTAACTCCATTCCCTCTCTTTTGGAGTAATCGGGTTAAATTCAATTTCAAATCGTGTACTTCCTTTGTTTATGTAGTTAATCTTGTTTATTATTTAATTTGCTTAATGTAATTTAGTCGCTTTAATTAAACTCTTAGTTTACACATCTACACTAAGCATATTGCTATTTTTCATTAAATCATTAATTAGTGATAACATATTTTGGCAATTACAACTTATTAATATTGTTAATTGTTATAATAATGTACTTACATTCATGTGAATGTAGTTGCCGATACTACATTCGTATTTAAGTTAAGTAGTTGTAATTAATTTCTTTTATCTTTTTAGTATTAATTTTTCTTTTTTCTTTTCCTTTTTCTTTTAATATAGTTTAATTTTCTTGTATTGTTTCATTTATTTTTATTTTCTTTTTGTAATGTAGATTTTTCCTTTCAATGTACCTTTTTCTTTTTCTTTTCTTTTCTTGTAATATTAGTTTAATATTCCTTTTCTTTTAAGCATTAGTTTAATGTTCTTTTAATAGTTTCATTTTCCTTTTCTTTACTTTTTCTTTTCTTTACTAGTATTTCTGTTCCTTTTCATTTAATGCTAATGTTCCATTTTTCTTTGTTTTCTTTCTTTCTATTAATCATCTTTAATTCCCTTATAATGTTTTACTTAGTATTTCTTTTCTTCTAATATTAGTATTCATTCTTCTTAGAAAGATCCATTTTCTTTTATATAACTTTATTTTCTTTCTATAACACTTATCTTATCTTTCCTTTTCTTCATTTTTATTAAACTCAAAAACCACAAAAAAATCTTTTAAACTAGATATCATTTTTTAAAGTGTAATTTACTTGTCTTTTGTTTTCTTTTCATTTTATTTTCTCTTTTAAAATGTAAATAATTAAATTTGCTTTTGTTAATATAGCATTTTTCTAACCTCTTTTCTTTTTACTATAAATTTCTTTTGTAAACTTTCTTTAGAATTTTTCATGCATCTTTTATTTTTATTTTTTTTTATTAATTCATCATGTTAACCTAGTTTTCTTTGATAATATGCATGTTTTAGTTAATTTCTTTAAAATTATATTTAAAATAGTTTAGCTTATTTTGTAACAATTCATATTTAGATAATTTTAGCATATTTTTGTTCTTGTATGCAAATCATGATAGTTAGTTTATTTTTGTCAATATTACATGTGGTAGTGCTCCATGTGTCCTTTTAGTTAGAAATTACATGCCGTAGAACTTAAAATTTTATCCCTTTATTTGTTCTAATTTGGAGTGCTATGTACATATGTTATGTATTTTTTATTATTTGATTTTGAATATTCTCTCTTTGCCTCCATTTATTTATTTGCATGCATTTAAAAAATCATATTAAATAACTAATGATGATTAGTAGAGGTCAATCTTACGGTTGGGCGAACGGGGTACCTAACACCTTCTCCGATTCGTACCTTAGCACTCAAACTCTCTTTCTCTGGTTAAACGTTTTAAAGATCAGTAGCTATTTTTGTTTTTCTTAGTTTTTTTCAAAAATTAAGTGGCGAATCTATTTTTAACAAAAAAGTGTTTTCAAAATTTAACTCTCAAGATGTTAAAATATTTTTTAAATATTTTTGAATTTCCTTCTTTTTTGAAACACTTTCAAAATCCCAAAATTTCAGCGCCACAGTCGTGCTCCGAACAATCCATGCCAAAATCTTAGATAGAGTATACCAGGTCTAGATTCGAGCTTATCTTCTTGATAATTTTTATCGGTCTTGTAGTCGCGATAGAATTGAATTAAATCAATTAAAGATAAACTGGAATTTCAATGAAAGAAGAACTACTAGTTAGGGAGGATTCTAACCCTTAGGAATCTCTTTCTCACTAGAACTCTAAATTCAAACTTCTTAGTTCTTTAGTTTAATTAGACTTATAATTTAAATCAAACTCATTTTCTTAATGAAAATTATTAATAAAATATTCTAATAAATAAATCCTAATCGCATTAAATCTCTGAGAATGATATTCGGATTTTAGCTACTATCCTACAGGTTAGTAGTTAAAATAAGGTTTTTAAATAATTATTTTTGGTATAGTACGATATGAACTAATTTTTGGCGCCATTGCCGGGGATTTGATTTATGACTACGATTTATTAATTAAATATTTTTTATTTAATTTTCTGGTTACCTGCAACACTGCATTGAACTGTAATCCTTCCTTTTTCAGGTTCTCGAAGATTGATCCAACGAAGACAAGACTTTGGAACAAACAGGCGCCAAGATGAGCAAGAGGTTCATCTCTATCCCCGCACTATATGTTTTTCGTTTCTATTTTTTCCTTTAATCGAAGAAAACTAGATTTAGGGAACTTGTAGCCCATTCCCTAGTATTTCTTTTGTGCATGCTTGGCCGCCAATTAATATGTCTAGTTTTAGCTCCCTTTGACCCTGAAATTGAACGCACTTTTCGGACGGCCCAATGAGCTTCACTCACTTCACACACCGCACCCACTACTATGGCAGACCAACATCAGGACGACCCCCAGGTTAAATCTTTGATTGAGTATTTCACTCCGTCAGAATACGTACCACCTTCCTGCCTCTAGGCTCTTGCGATTGGAGCCACGCACTATGAAATCAAATCCAACATCATTCAAATGCTCCCATCTTTTTGTGGATTTGGTAATGAGGACCCATACAAGTATATAGACGAATTTTTAGAACTTTGCTCAATGGTCAAAATCAGTAACTTTTCTAATGAGACTCTTAGAATGAAACTGTTCCCGTTTTTCCTCAAGAATGAAGCCAAATATTGGCTAAATTCTCTAAAACCGAACACCATCACTACTTAGGCTAAATTTCAACAGGAATTTCTAAAAAAATATTTTCTCATAGGCAAGACTAACAAAATCAGACGCGCCATCACGAGTTTCACTCAACTCGACGGCAAGACCTTCTATGAGACTTGGGAACACCTTAAGGATCTTATTAGATCTTGTCCTCATCATCAGGTGCCAAAATAGAAGCTAGTCCAGTGTTTCTACGACAGATTGGCACCGTTAGTTTGTCGACGCTTCTTGTGGTGAAACATTCATGTTGAAAAACGAGAATGAGGCTTGGAGTTTTTTTGAAAGCTTGAGTGAAAACTCCCAACATGAAGCCTCCGCCTCTCGTACTAATCGGTCCATAGCCTCCTTCACCTCAAAATCCCGAGGCATATACGAGATTTTATAGTTTCTCGACCTAGTAGCCACCCTGACACACGTTGGAGGCAAAACTGCCAATATCATTATTTTTGTAAACGATTTTTTTATAAAAAAAATTGGACAGGCAATCGCCAAAACGGGCTCCAGATAAAACTTTTTATGTCGAACGATCAAAATAAAAATTCGTGCTACCACAGTTAATTTAGAAGAATACTTTTTGGTCGATTCTCCAACTATGATTTTTGATTTCGAGTTGAAACTCCCGTCAGACCTTCTACTATATTCCTTTATGTGATTCCTAAATGTAGTGTGGGGTACAATCTTTCGAGAACTTGTACCAACAAAACCTAGTCAGCTTTAGTCTTGAATACAAGTTATAAATTTGTTTCAGTCTACCCACATTTATAGGGCTATAGTAGGGACCAATGGAGTAATTATGATAAAGACTTCTAGTGTAACCCAGATACGTATCCATCGATTTTTGCAATTATGCAAACCTCTCAACGGTATTTATAATTATAAAAACCTTGCAGCGATTTCTAAAATTTTTATAAAATATAAAATTATAGTTCACACGACTAAAGAATTGTAATTGCCAAATGTACGTTGGGGTTTTGTTTCGTCACAATAGAACATGTGCATATGGGTTTTACGCTTGTTTAGGTTCGAAAGATGCACATTTGGTTTGGTTTAAGGCTAAAAAACTAGTTTTATGCTGAAAAATAGTTTGCCCAGCAATTCGGTCGACTGGACTGGTGTCTCCAGTCGACTGGATCGTGTGTTGGTGGGTTCGGTCGACTGGACGAGGCTATTCAGTCGACTAGATAGTGGCAGTGGAAGTTTTTCGTGTTTCTAGTAGCTTCATCCAGTCGACTGGATTGGGGGTCCAGTCGACTGAACCGTGGATTTTGGCATTTTTCTATAAATATCAGGCCAGGAGATATTTTGAAGGAGATTGCTTCTAAGCTAAGTTTCGGTTTCCTCTACCTTCACTCTAGATTTTGATGGGCTCTGTCACGCTCCAAAACTCGGGATCACGTGAAAATCCACCAAACACCAATTTTATGAAAATATAGGTTTTCATGCATTTAAATCCACCTGTTGAAACTAATGAAAAATCCAACAAAAGTATCTCTCATAAATAAAAGACATACAGTTCCAATATGCATACAATATATCGCCTTATGGCGTACAAAGCTTGCCTTCAGGAACAGGCATACCAAAAAGAAAAAATTATAAAAGTCTTCCGCCACCGCAAGCACCATCCAAGCTACTTCTCATCCACAGCATCACCTAAAAATGATTTTACAAAAAATCCCACCCGTGAGCCGAATCCCAATAGAAAACAGACTATAAAGCTGTAAAGCAGAATATGCAATCATATGGTGGGAGCGAACTCAACCACAAAATCCAAAACGATTTTCCATCAAACCACCACGAGTCTCAAAACGGTTTTATTTCACAAAACCCCTGTTTTCAATCCTTAAAATAATGTTCTGCAAATAATGCAAATAAACCACCACATTTAAGGAAAAACAGTTATCAAAACATTGTTCCCTCACGGAATGTACCATCGTGGAAAAGAAGAAGAATATAACCCTATGTACCGACTCTGTCATACAGACAAATGTAACAACTATAGACTTCTGCCCATTACCCTAGACCCCAGCCATTTAGGACTCGCTAGGTAATGACAAGTTCTATACAGAGCACCACAACAAACCGCTTAATTTACAGGCCCGAAACCCAAGGGTACAAAGCACCCAACCAACTTAATTTACGGGGACTAACCCAAAGGTACAGAGCACCTACGCTGCGCACGTTTTTAGACTTTCACCGAGGGTAACTCGTGCCAAATACACGTCATCCCGGTACATCTAGATAATCTTCTAAAAATCAAATCGTAGCTCGACTACAAAAACATTTCACAAATATACATTGTACATGTATATATAGATCCATCCATCAACATGGAGATCAAACAAAACATTTCAAGATATTTTTTTTTTTAGAAACACAGTTACACAATACATTTATAAATAAGGGATCCAATCCATGAACCATGGAGATCCAACCAACATATGTAAAAAAAATTCTAAAGTTGAGACTCAACCCCAAAGGTTAGCTCCAAACCTTTAAAAACATGTTTACAAGAGTTTCACACATCACCGTTTTCAAAATCACCTTTTCACACATCACCGTTAAAGGGTGCTACGTACAATTATATACTTTTTCATCGATTGAAAAATGCATTAAATGTCATAGTTATGTTTAAACCTTATTTTTCAGGTAAAAAGCATGTTTTGCGCTTTTCTTGATTTATTACATCTTATGACTTGTGGATATTTGGTTTTCAAATGGTGGTTTTGAAAACAGTGGATTTGTGAAAATCTCGACACTTTGTGTTATGGAGGTTTCGAGCAAACCCTTGGAGTTGAGTCTCAGTTTCGGAAACGTTTTATTGAAAACGGCGAAAAAACATTTTGAAATGTTTTGTTTGATCTCCATGTTGATGGATGGATCTTTATACATGTTTAATGTATAAATGTAGAAATATTTTCATAGTCAAGCTACGGGTTGATTTTGAAATGATGGTCTGTATGATATGCTCAAGGAGTATCATACAATGTATCATATTGTTTGCAGGTTTGGTCGGCTAAATGCCAACTTCTAAGCTTGTGGGAACTCTGTACCTTGATCAGGTGCAACTCTCTCTCTATGACCAGTCAGAATTACAGAGCACTAGCCTCTAAACCACGTACCTCCATTGTTCTCGAGCAGAGATATGTCTAGGCCCTGCTCCCAGCCTAGGACCAGGTTGATATTGGAGATGACGTGGGCCGTGGGCCGGCCCACTTGCCCAAACGAGGTTGGCCCGACTGCCTGCTTGCCCGAAGGCAAAAAGATTAGCCTAAGGCCTTCCTGTCTGAAGACGATGGGATTGGCCCAACGGCTTACATACCAAGAGGCATGAAGATTGGCCAAATGACTTACTTGCTCGGAGGCGACGAGATTAGCCCACTTGCCCGCAGGCAAAGTTGACTAAAAACCCACAGTCGAAAATAATATTCTATAGCCTCTAATACATCTTTTTTTTTATAATTGAGTGTTCGGGTCAATTTGCGCACACCTCGACTAATCCCCAAACATTAAAATTAATAGCTGGGTAAGTCTCTAGTGGCCCCAAGGAGATTTGACAGGTGACCATAGGGATAGCCTCTCACACATCTAGAAGTTTTAAATCCCTTCATTTCCATAAATCTCTTCATTGCCATAAATCTCATTTAATCTCAAGTACATTCTAAATAATAACATCGTATTATATCAACATTTCATTTCATACCTAACTCCGTCTAATAGAGGCCCACATTATGCAAACACTAACATGCAAGTCTCTTCTCTAGAATAGCTCTAAACCCAAGCTAAAAATCTATTTAACTATATTCAAACTAAAATTTTCATCAACAATATGACTTCATTAGCTTTAAGTAAGATTCTGTCCAATTCAATGACACAAATGGAATACTAGTCTCTGCATTCAGACACCAATTTAAATATAGATTAACCAATACCATTTAACCACATGTAGCACTAATCCTCCTCTTAAAACCAAAGAAAGCTGTGTGTCCCATAGTAATAGTTACCTAGCTAAGCAGGAGCAATAAGCTTGAATTCCTGCAACTCCTTAAAGTTCAACCATGGCTTCACCCAGACCTTTGCTTCATAAACCTTCTTCTGACTACCATCAGTTGCTTCCAGTGTTATATAGTACACAGTTCCAGAAACCACCTGCTGCTTCGTATTGACAACTTTCCCAAACTC
>JAULJZ010046677.1:0-14237 GCA_032270985.1 Heliamphora pulchella
ACTCTAGCATCTTTGACCTTTCACTGAGCCAATTTAGACATCTCAGTTGGAGCTGGGTCACTTCCATCAATATGACCACATAATTCTTTTCCCATAACAAACAATTGAAACTGAAATTTTCAAGCAAAATAATTTTTACCAGTAAAATGGACCCCGAGAAATTCGTTAGTAGACATGATAAATCACAAACACAAAAAAAGGACTAGTATCACAAACTCACGAGCAGGGGCGACCTAAGAAGCAGAACCACTAGAAGCAGAACCAAATAAGCAGAACCAGAGCCCCAAGAAGCAAAAGAACCAGAGAACCAAGAAGCAGAACCAGAGAAGCTCGTGAACCACAAGAAGCAGAACCAGATGCGACCCAAGAGAATACCAAGAGAACCTAAGTCTTCGCGAACTTGAGGCAATGTCCCAAGAGAAGACCAAAATCGCGAACTAGTCACGAACCAAAAAGAACCAAAGAGGTGAGAGCCAAAAACACAGAGTCGGCTCAACCAGAGAGGTTGCCGACGTGAATGAAGAACCAGGAACCAGGGTCGCTGGAGATCAGCGAGGTCATCAGAATGCTGAGAAGGGATCACCGGAAGCCAAAGATGCAGCGGCTAAGGTCTTGGAGGTCGGCTAGGTCGAAAGGTAGGGTTCGCGTACTGCCCTTTGCGAAAGTCTAAGGTTTTGGAGGTTGGCTAGGGTTCACCGAAAGCCAGAGATGCAGGGGCTAGGGTTTGTGAACCAGAAAACGAGAAAGCAAGAAGAAGGACGCCACGACGCCTGTGCCGGAAGGAACCAAGAAGGCAATCGGCAGGATTATGGCTTTGATACCATATCAATTTTATTCGATGCCCCTTGTGAGGGTTCTATTCCCATTAATAACAATGTTGGAGCAAATTACACGGCTGATTTTCAGCAATTACAGCAATCATATCTAACTAAATAAGAAGCTAAAATATACAGCTAATCACAATAGATTTAGAGCTATAATACAAGAATCATGCCATAAGATATGCTAGAGATAATCTGACTGACATTGTGCATGTCAAATAGCACAAGCATCCAACCAAGCTCTTGAAAAGTGTTTGATTCACATTTTCTTCATCATCATGCCTTGACAACTTGATTTCGCATTCCACGGGCATGTTATTGGCTTACAATCACTCATGCAGAATTTCTTTAAAACTTCTTTTGCATAGCCTTCTTGAAAGATGAGAATTTCATCTTTCATTTGCTTGACTTCAAATCCAAGGTAATATGACATAAGCCCAATATCTGTCATTTCAAATTCCCGAATCATTGCTTTCTTGAATTCTTCAAATTAACATTCTTGAATTATTGCCGATGAAGATTAATTCATCTATATACAAGCACACTAGCAAAATATCCCAATTCTCTACTTTAGTGTAAAGAGCATGCTCATGAAGACATTTTCGTAAAATTAATCTCTAAAAAGTATTCATCAATTCTACTATTCCATGCTCTGTGTTTTTTTAGTCTCAAAATTTTATTTTTTTGGCTTTTTTACTATGTAGCTCATAGGTTGCTCTATGTAAACATTTTCTTCAAGAAAACCATTCACGAAATCGAATTTAACGTCCATTTGATAAATTTTTCATCTCTTCTAAGCTGTTAAGGAAATTACCAATCTTATTGTTTCTAAACGAGTAATGAGAGTAAATACCTTATCATAATTAACGTTGACTCATTGGTTGTATCCCTTAGCCATAAGTTCTGCTTTCACTCCTCTCTTTTTACATTTTTCTTGACCTTGTACATCTAGTTTACTCCAATTGCTTTGTGCCCATGTGGAAGAGTAGCAAGCCCTCATGTGTTATTTTTCTTGATTGTTTAAATTTCTTCATCCATGGCATCTCTCCACCTTTTACTTTGCATAGCCTCTTCAAAATGTATTAGATCACAATTAGATCGACAAATAAACAAAATCAAATGAGTTCATTTTGATTTCCAATTACCTTATAAAGTTATTGTAAGCTCTTCTTGCAGCATGGTCCTTTCATTAAGCTCTCTTTTGATGTTGATGATTGATCTTTATGATTTGATGGTTGTGGTGATGGAAGAGGAGTAATGGGTCTTTTTTTTTTTTTTTTTTGTCTTGCTTGCCTTTCTTTTACAAAAGGAGCAAATGGATTATAGTGCTCATCTTCTTGAATATTCTAATCTTACGTGCTTTCTTCATCAAATACGATATCTTTTGTTTAAGATAACTTTTTCATTGCTCAGATTGTATAGCTTGTATCCTTTTAAGCTTGATTCATAGCCGATGAAAATAAATTTCCCACTTCTATCATCAAGCTTTATCCGCTTTTGTTCTGAAACTTGTGCATAAGCAATGCTTTCAAAAACTCGTAAATGTACAACGCTTGGTTTCCTTCCGCTCGATGCTTGTTGTGGAGTTTCTTTTCAAAACACTTTAATGAAGCGATTTAAGATGGAAACCACACAATCAATTGCTTCGGTCCAGAGTTCTTTAGGCATTCTCCTACTCTTCAACATGCTTCGAACCATGTCAAAAATAGATCTATTTTTTTTTCCAACAACTCTATTTTTCTGTGGCAACTAAGGAAGTGTTAGAGGATGACAAATTCTATTGTCATCACAAAATTCTTTTAAATCTTTTGATGTGAATTTGACACATCAAACCAATCTCATGACTTTTATATCGTAGGTACTTTGTTTGTAATAAGGGCTTTAAATCTTTTAAACGCATTAAATACTTTTGATTTTTTTAATAGAAAATAAATTCAATGTCTGTCCACTAAAATCATCAATAAAGAGAAGAAAATATCAGCTCTTTCTAAAAGAAATAAGATCTATTGGTCCACACAATTCGTGTGAATAAGTTCCAAAGGCTCTTTTGCTTTTGTATAGTTGCCTCTCCTGTAAAGCTTTTTTAAAAATACTTGCTAAGAAGACATCCTTCACACAATTGATCTCGGTGGTCAATGAAAGCAATTATTTTACCATCTCTTTCTTGGATAGCAATTTTAGTCCCCTAAATTTTAAATACCCAAATCTCATATGTCAAAGCCTGGTAGTATCTTTGTAGCATGCTTTCAAATATCTAGTAATATCACTTTGGATATTTAGTAGGAACATTTTTTTGACATTGGCACTAGGACAATTAAATTTTCTTTATGATCTCTTATAGAAAAATTACATTTTATATATCATGTGGATATCATGATAGCTCTTTTTTAAGAGTTACCCAATACTCAAAATATTGGACTTCATATTGGAAACATAATAGATATTAGAAATAAATTGATGCTTTCCATTCTTCGAGTGAATTAGAATTTTACCTTTTTCTTTAACTAGAGTTCTAGATAAGTCACCAAAAGTGACATTGACACTAATTGATTCATCAAGCTTCATGAACAAACCTCTATCTCCACACATGTGATTGCTTACTTCTACAACAAGATACGATGTGTTCTTTTATTTATTCTTACTTTATTTATATGTCAACAAAGTACATTCTGCCTCTTCCCTTTATTTTCAACAAAATATTCTTCTCGTCAACATGGTTAGTATCATTTTTGACATTTGGAAGAATAATGGCTAAACTCTTGACAATTATAACATTTTCCTTTGGATTTGCCATACATTTGTATTCCAATTGTGTAACTTCCTCTTTTCATCATTTTATTGGTTGAGAGTTTGAACTTCTTTCTTCATTCTTGAAATGATGTTTTTCTTTTTCTTTTCCTCAGCCACGACCACGTCCTCTTTGGCTTTTTTCATTGCCAAATCTTTTATTTGCTCCGTTGATAATGAGTTTTGTTAATTTGAAGAACTTGCTCTAATGGTTCGTTCTTTCTTTTATCGATTTTCTTTTCATAAGCTTGCAATAATGATGCCATGAGTTGATCAACATTTGTGGAATCTATATTGTTTGATTCATCAATTGTTACAACAACATGGTCAAATTTTGAATCTAATGACCATAGAATCTTTTTAATCACCTAGACATTTTTTATACTTCCACCATTTTTTTATTGATTAACTAATGCCAAAACTTTACAAAAAATAACCGAAAATTGATTAAGATAATTTCATTTGTAAAGATTCAAACCCACTTCTAAGAGTTTGAAAATAAACTTTCATTTCCTTACCAACTCATTTGAAAGAATTCTATAGGATCTCCCATGCTTACTTGACAGTGGTTGCATTTGTGATCTTTTCAAAGTTGGCTTCATACATACCTTGTTAAATGATTGAAAGTGCCATTTGTTGATCTCTCACTTTGACCTCTCTTTATAGCTTTGGAGTAGCTCCTTCTTGTAACTCTTTGTGATATTTCTCTTTAACATCTCACACATCTTATCTATCAAGATGTGTCTTTATTTGAATGTTCCACCGACCAAAGTTATTTTTGGCAAGTGAAGGAAATGAAAATCTAAGGGGTCACATTTTTCACCACTAACCCAATGCTCTGATACTATTTTGTTGGAAGATGAAGTTTTATTTGGTGGGATCAAACTTGAAAGGACGAGAAATATTAGAGACAAGAAAGGTGGATGAAACTTATTTTGTATTGAACTTGTTTCTTGACTTTTGTCATGTACAAAGTGACTTTGCACCATCTCTTTTTATACTCATTCATGAGCAATTCTAGAGTTTCATTCAATACATCTTTCAACTAAATTTTTTAATTAGTAGATGCGAAAAATGAAAATTGGTAGGAATTTTGTGGGTAGTGGGCACCTTACTGGGGTGGAGTTTGTGATTTTTTTTAAAAAAATTTTAACCCTTTCTATCTTTCTTTCTTTTTTTTTTTGAACGGAAAAAAAAGTTTTATAGAAAAAAAATTAGAGTACACGAGATGAAAGATTTTAGGAAGACCCTAAAATTCGAGGGAGAAAAACAGAAACAGAGAAGAGAAAAGAGAACAGATAGCTACAAAGAAGAGAAAGGAGAACATATAGCTACAGCCCTTCTGCGCCGAGCTTTGTTGATGTTGAGCCTATCAAACTCGAACTCTCTTTATTTTTATCAATTTCAGCTTCCTGGCCTCTCTAATATTGAAGATAATCTGTTCCATCGATAAATAGTTCCAGTCGCAAAGTATCTTGATCCAAAAAGCCAGACGAAGCTTTATGGTCTCCAGCATACTGGACCAATCGATCTATGTTTGCTTGAAAATGATTTTGTTTCTCTCGAGCCAAATCGCCCAAATTGTACAAAAGAACAAGGCTTTTCGTAGATGGCCTTCGACTTCCTTTAAAGGGGCACCGAACCACGAATTGAACAAACCACAGAGTGAGTTTTGAGTGACCAACTCCATACCCCACTAATTTAGCATCGCGCACTAGGTCCTCCAAGAGAATTGACAGCCCACCAATAAGTGACTGAGGTCTCGTGCTCAGAAGCACAGAGAATCCACTTTGCGTCTTCGTATGTGATAATCCCTCTCCGAACTAAGTTCTCCTTGGTCGCAATGCCAGCCAAGATGGTTTTCCAGCAGAAGATTTTACACTTTGGGGTAATTGGGTTTTTCCAAATCCTATTTGTCTTCTCAAGGATTAGCTTCTCCCCCTTCATGGGTTGGTAGAGTCGCATGAAAGACCTGGTTGTAAAGACTCTATTTGTTTCCACCTTCCAAGACACCTTGTCTTCGTGGTTAAGGTGGACAACTTGGTTGTCCATAATAGTCAGAATTTGGTTCCATTTCTCTTTCTCCCATTCAAAAAGCTCCCTTCTGAATAGATGAGCCCCCGATTGACTCCTCGAGTTGAGTTGAGATAGCTCTACAAGAGCCGAGAGTAAAAATGTTTTTCTGGGTGGAAATGTTGTAGAGCCTAGGAAAATCTACTCTCAGAGGTTTACTCCATCGCCAAACATCACCCCATAAACTGATGTGCCTCTCATCTCCTATTTTGAGAGTAAGGTTACATTTGAGAATTTTACTGGTGAGTTGGCTATGTGGCCCGGCTAGGTTAGATATGGTTGTCCAAATGGCAGAAAATTTACACGTTTCCTTCGAATCTGAAAACCATTCATTACTAGTGATGCCATATTTGTGGAAAATTACTCTTCGCCGAAGGGACTGCTTTTCGGATCCGAATTTCCACCACCATTTAGCTAACAATGCGAGGTTTTTGGCCTGCAAAGGAACAACCCCCAAACCACCCATGTTCTTGGAGGTGATAATTTTATCTCACCCAATTAAGTGCAGTTTCTTTATCCCCTCTTCTTCTCCCTAGAGAGATTTTCTTTGAATTTTCATTACCATGTCCCCCACTTTTTAAGCATCCGTAATAGGGATAGGAAGTATACTCGGAGGTTCGAAATGGTAGACTTAACGAGAGCCAGCCTCCCAACAAAGGATAGAAGTCTCTTTTTCCAAATCTTGAGCTTTTTTTTAAGGCACCAGTTTCAATTTTTTTGCCTTTTTAGGATTTGCTCCCAAAGGACACCCCAGATATTTAATAGGAAGGGGTCTATGTCTACAGCCTGGAAGGTTGGCTGTTTGATGCAGTCTGTCCTCAAAGATCCCAAAACCGCATAGCTGACTCTTGAAGAAATTTACCCTCAAGCCAGAGATAAGCTCAAAGCATCTAAGGATCCCTTTCATGGTGCACAATTCATTAGGATCGTCTTAACAGAATAAAATCGTGTCGTTAGCAAATTGGAGATGGGTAATTCTTACTCCATTGCTACCGAAGCTAACACCACTTAGTAGATCAGCCCTTACAGCCCTTTGTAGAAGAATATTTAAGCATTCGGCTGCTATGTCGAACAGGAAAGGGGATATGGGATTGCCTTATCTGATCCCTTTTTTCATTGGAAAATCCCTTGTGACGCCCCCATTGACAAGGAATGAAAGGGTTGTGGATGAAATACACTCCTTGATCCACTTTATCCATAGCTTGTCGAAGCCTAAATTGTTCATCATATTAAGGATGTAACCCCAGTTGAGACTATCAAAAGCCTTGTGAAAGTCCAATTTAAGGATAAAGCCTGAACTTTTCTGACTTCTCCAGTGGTCAACTATCTCATTTACTATTAGAGTGCCGTCAAATATCTGCTTACCTTTCACGAAACCTGTTTAGTTTTCCTCAATAATCTTGTGCATCACTTTCTTCATTCTGTTGGCTAGGGTTTTAGACAAGATTTTATAAATTGAGGTAACCAAACTGATAGGTTTGTATTCGTTGAGGTTTTTGGGGTTGACGTTTTTTGGGATAAGGGCTAGAAAAGATGCATTAATGCCTTTTGTTAGTTTGCCATTCGAATGAAACTCACCCATAAACAGTAGGACCTCTTTCTTGATCAGACCCCAAAATCTTTTATGAAATTGAAGTTTAGCCCATCGGGCCTTGGAGTTTTCGCACCAACACGGCTTGCAATGGAATAGCTAACTTGTCCTTCTATGAATGGCTCCTCCAAACTAAGTGCTCTACCCACGCTGATCCTTCTCTCAAAAGGTCCTTGGATGTTTGGTTTGACTTGACTGGTTTCTTTGAATAACATGAAAAAATGGCTGACAATCTCCTCTTTTACCTCCTCTGGATTAGTTTTTAGAACTCTTCCACTCTTAAGTTGGCTAATGTGATTCTTATGTTGTCGCATCTTCACTACCAAATGGAAAAATCTAGTATTGGCATCCCCTGCCTTTAGCCATGAGATTCTTGACCTTTGCCTCTATTCTAATTCTTCATTTCCCAGCTCTAACCACAGCAAACCATTCAATTCAAGTTTTTGTTTTCTCTTCCCCTCGTTCAGAACAAACTGTTCACCCTTGCCTTCTAGCCTTTCAAGATTCAGGAGTATTTTGTTGATCCTCTCCTTTGGGCTTTGAAGCTCGTCCTTCCTCTAAACTTTAATGGCCTGCTTGGCATCCCTAATTTTTGACAAAAGGATGTGTCCAGCTCATCCATGATGTGGTTTTTTGTTCCAAGCTGACTTGACAATTCTGCTCAAGGAAGGTTCCTTAAGCCAGTAATCAAATAATCGAAAGGGTCTGAGTCCCCAATCGAAATCCCCCTTGCCGAACATGATAAGGTTGTGATCTGAGAGCATCCTGGGAAATTCCTATTGTTTCCATATATATAAAGATTCATAATATTTTGAACGTTTATATTGGGAAAGAAAATATTCGACTGGCTTCAAGAAACCAAATTGGTGTGTTGTCTTTTAACAAAATATACATCAAAAGTAATAAGAAATTTTGAAATAAATTTTCAAACCTAAGCACTTTCACTTTGGAAGCTCTATGCACCCATTATTTGAGTGCATATCGTATGCAACTGAATCTATAATTATATAAATAAAAATAAAAATTAAAATAATTAAAAACTAAATTTAAAATAACTAATTGAACTTAAAATTACTATATATATATATAACTATCGTTTGGTATCTAATTTAAAATCAGTTTGCTTTAAATAATAAGTTTGTTTGGTATGATTTTAAAGCAACTTCAAAAGCAAAAGGCTAAAAGCTTATTTGATTTTAGATGGCTTTAAGACAATAGCCATGCTTAAAGTGACTTAAAGTTGTTATAAACAAAAGTATATATATATATATATATATATTTTAAAGTGTTTTTTATTTTTGTAACTGTTAAGGGCAAAAAAAGAAAACAAAGGGGAAAAAAAACTTAATTCCTACTCCCATCTTCTCACAAGACTTCCATTTTTATTTTTACTTTTTGATTTGTTTGTCTTTCTGTTATTCTATGCGTTTTCTTGGTTGTTTTTCATTTGAGGGGAACCATTTTGTTATCCCCACCCTATTTAAAATTCTCTGTCTCATTGTCTCTAAAATAAATACTTATCTAGATAAACAAGTGTGTATACATAATTAATCAGTTGCTTATATATATCCATGTATTTAATTTCTTTTGTAATATAGATAGCTTTCCATTACTTCTCTATCTAATTAATGGATTATTTCAATCAATTTTGAGGAGCCAATTACCCTTTCCATTATTGGAATAAATCCCACCAGCTTTTATATATATATATATATTTGAATTTATATCACTTCACATGCCTAGTCACCATTTCCTTTAAATTCCGCCACTCTGGAATAACAGTAAATGTAAGCCTCGCTGTCCAAAATAGATATTGACACATAAACAGTTGGACAAAAGATAAAAAGAACTTCACACATCTTTTAGAAAGTGGTAATTATTATTTTGTTAATGAGGGTAAGGATCATTTACATTCATATGAAGTTCTTTTTTGTTTTTCTTTAAGAATAAAGATTATTAAGGACTTCATTACATTCTAACTATAGCAATTCCAACATTTGTGATTCACAGTTTGAGCTTTACAATGGTAGTACTTTGTTATTGACAAAAATGCTTGTTTGTTAATGTTTATGGTTATTATTTTTTATTTGAAAATATTATAAACTGTAAACAAATAAAAATATCTTTGACAACTGTTTTTGTTTCAGAAAAAACAATATTTTCACACGTACTAAATTTTTTGATGTGTTTTATGGACGTGATTTTAAAATAATTTTTTATTTCCTCCTCCATCACGTGTAGTCATCATCATTGTTTATTACTTCTGGCAATCATCTCTGGTGACTTCTCTTACATTCGTCCACCACCTCAAGCCATTGACAACTATCTTTGGCAATTTTTCCACCTCCGGTTGCGATAGAGCACATCCAACACAACTGTTCCTCCACCTTCAATTAACCAGTCCCACGTTCCACCTCTGGCCACTCCCTTCCCACTAGCGGCTCATATATTTCAAACTAAGATTTTTAAAAATATATTTTATAACGTTTATTGTAAACATAAAAAGAGAGGTAATCCTAAATTCTTCTTTACCAAGTATCTTGTGTTCCAAGACATTACCATCACTGATCATAGTAAAATTAAGTAGTTCTATATTCTTCTTTAATTAGTCATGCGCAAACTTCAAGGTAAAGTGCTCAATTTTGGAATTTCACATCACTGCACTTTTCTAGCAAAATGGTAGGTTATATATATATATATATATATATATATATATATTTCACAGGCCAGTTCAATTTTTAATGAAGTGAAGGTCCTTGTATTTTAGAGGCATCTATTTGCATTTTCGATTAATCTTTGAAGGATCAATCTTGCTCTCTACTCATAAAGAAACCCAACTAAATTCAAAACAAAAACTCATATGAATTAACATAAAAGAAATGATAAACAAACATAACACATGTTGCACAACTTAAACAGGCATGATGAAAAAGAAGGTTTAAGCTATACCCTACCATTTTTGGGTGGCTTCCAGATCTTTCCAACAGACTTACCAAGCCTGAATTTCTGTGACAAACCATTAGAAACCATTATCAAGTTATGAAATCCAGTTTCACTTATCTTTGAACTTGTAATTTAGGAAAATGCTTTGCGCACAAACAATCAACTACAAAAATAACATAAAGCTAATCCTGATCATCCAATTATATTAAAATTGATAAGTATTGTAAGTTTCAGTGCAAATAAATGGTCAGGATTCAATTTCTGTGATTGGTATGTGATTTGTTGTCTGTGTACTTAGTATAAATGTTTAATTTAACTAAATTCCAAACAAACCTGTAGGTGACTCTTCAACTGGAAAAGAGTGAGTCCTTTCATGTTCATCACATTCAAGATAGCCTTTGGTGTAGCGTCTGCAAATATATTGTACAAATATGAGAAGCCTTGAGTTTTAATAGTCAAGACACCTGAAATTAAACTTTTATGCTTCTTCCTAATATAGCGTTTGGTATCTAATCAATTAAGTTGGCTTTTTAGGCTTTTCTGTGTAGCATTTTTTGTCTATCTATTTTTGAGATAGAGTCAATTTTTCTGTGGAGTATTTGCCTAAAAGCTCGCAAAAAGTTAAAATGAATCTCAAATGATTATAGAAATCGACAAAAAAGGCACTTAAAAAGCACTAAAAGGTCTATGTCAAACCATATATGGAAAATGTAATTTGAGTTACTCCATGGGAATACATATACTTTTTGAAATTAACAACTTGTCAATCAAATTTCATTGCAAAGAAGATTCCTAATTAAAATTATTTAGGTCAAAGGACATGGAACAAACCTTACGGAGAACTAGTCTAGTGAGAAAGACCAAAGAATTGAGACACCTTTGGACAAGAAGAACATAAAAGAGAAGGATTAAAGAAATGAAAAAATCTATGCTCATAATTACCCCCAAAAAAAAATCTATGCTCATCCTGCTCTATACCCCCTCAGTTAATAAACTAATTAAACTCAAATAGCTCTCCAATCCAAACTAATTGAAATCAACAACAAATTAAAAACATGTTGCATTTCTTTTCGGCTCTAAAATTAAAATACATTCCTTTTGGTCTTCCCCACATCTTTACATCTTTACAACAATATCAATCAATAGAACATACCACTAATGGTCGGGGAAGACATTAGTTTTCAATTTTCTATGGCTAAACTATATATGTTAAACTTTAATTTTCCATCATCTCGCGCCTCTAATTGTTTCCATGCCACCACTTCTATCTTCAATATTTTTTTTTGTGCGTGCGTATAATTAATGTATGTGTGCCCTTTTGTCTTGCAACATATTTTTATTGTTTCTAGAAAATTAATCTCAAATATACTTAACAAAAAATTTGGTTTTAGACAACAAATGAATGTTTTTGGAGAAAAGTTATATGCTCGAGATTGAAGAAGAGAAACAAATACTAGGAAACTTTCATAAAATTTAACTAGCCCTAAATGATGATGGGCCAAGTGCAATGCCTAGATACACCTCATTCAAAAAATCGAACGCAAATGGAAGTCTTGCACGTGTAATAAAAAACAACGGCGAAAGATTTGGAAAGAATAGTAGGCACATGAACATTGGAAAACATATCATCAACATTCGTCGACAAAAGATCAACAAATCTCTCAGTATATTCCAAATTAAATTAAATCCGTCGTTACATGCCAAATTAACGTCGTAAAAAGAATTAGTTCAAACCTACAAATTAGGGAATTGATGACTTACAAGTGGTGTAGTAGGATTTGAAAACTAGAAATATATGTTGTGAGGAAAATAAAGGAACTATATATAAATTTAAAGTGGCTAGAAAAGCAGAATCCAACTTATCCAATGAACCGAAGAAAGATCGATTCATTCATCATCAATAGAGTTCAATTGCGAGTAAAAAGCTAAAATCAGCAAGCACAAATGCTACAAATTTTGCCTCAAAACTGCAATACGTTAGATGTCAAAAGACTTAGTGTGACAATGATACATGGATAACCTCAAAATAATGAAGCTCCAATACTAACATTGAATCATGATGAAACAAAATAGTATATCAGTGGAATGGGAATTAAATGTGTTGAAGAAAAAGGATAATATGCTTAAAAATAACTCAAACAAGGAAATTACTTCTAGTTAATATAGTTCATGATATGACGTGTGATGATTAATTTGGTATCATTAAATGAGATAAATAATTAATTATTAATAAACAATACAAGCAAGGCATCATGATATTCTCACTGCACAAGGAAAAACACTTTACATGAGATAATATTAACCTAGTTTTGTTATCTAATTATAATAATAATAATAATAATAACAATAATAATAATAGGCATTGAAGTTTTTTAGAATACAGGAGGACTTTCCTCCTAGCAAGATAGAAGGTTAAAGCAAGGGCAATGAACAAAGAGGAAAGGGGGAATTGCCAAGTTAAAAAGGGAACATTGATATGTAGCCATAGCATATCAATGAAGAACACATCCAAGATAAGCAAACACATAAATCTACTACCTTGCCTAGGCTGATGGATGATTTCGATCCTAAGATTCGACCCATTTTGTCAAATTGTTGTAGAAAATGAGGATAAGTATCGGAGAAATTTTGTAGTCAATTTAACACCTTAAGCTTTTACGTGTAGAAATTTCAATATTGTATTAAGCGATAACTGATTTCATACTCAAACAATTGAATACTTTAACAAATGTTGAATGATAATTACTTATGAATAAATGCAATCATAGAAC
The DNA here is from genome assembly GCA_032270985.1 of Heliamphora pulchella. Classification (NCBI taxonomy): domain Eukaryota; kingdom Viridiplantae; phylum Streptophyta; class Magnoliopsida; order Ericales; family Sarraceniaceae; genus Heliamphora; species Heliamphora pulchella. The sequence continues at coordinate 12,987 of JAULJZ010046677.1, forward strand.
CCCTCTCAAAACAACAAAAATATGGAAAATAAAACGAAAAGTCACTCAAATTTAGTACATGCAAATGAGAAATAAGAGAAGATCTGAAAACATGTCTAATAAAGAAAGCCCAGAAAATTCAACAAAACCGATCTCACCATAGCATAAAAGTTGAAACATAAGTGATGCAGATGAAAACCCTAATCCAGTTGTTTAAGCTCAAATCATGCTCTTCTCTTTCTCTCTCATCATATTTATATATATATATATATATATATATGCATGTGCACAAACACATAAACACGTTAAACACAAAGAAAGATAAGATCAACGAGATCACGCAGGCATAAAATTAACACGTTCAACACAAGTGATAGAACTAAAGAACCAGACAAAGCAACAACAAGAACACCCAGAAAGAACGCTAAAACGATTGATGAAGAAGAAGAAGAAGAAATTAAAGAACATTGAAAAGTGACTGACTAAATGGCCCGCCTAGTTGATTTACAGCGTCCACAAAGCAGGTGTGAAGTTCGGGGGTCCATCGAAGCCTAGGTTTGGTGTCATTGGTCATGGAAATGAGAGGATGAGTCGTCGGCGGCGGCGGCGGAGGCTCCTCATGAACTTGGAGAAGATGACGAAGACGATGATGATGGTGATACAGAGGGTTGGCCATGGAGACCTGATTCTGAATATTCAGTTGGGGACCCACCATCACCATGCCTTGAAGTTGATGAAGCTGCTGGTGAGCTTCATAGGGTATGATATTCATCCCTTCCACTCCAACTGAAGTCTGGTAGGGATGAGTCAGAAGGGCTGGGATCAGTCCAGGATACATGTTTCTCTCTCTCTCTCTCTCTCTGTATGTCTCTCCTTGGAGTGGACCCAGAAACAAACACACTGGCATACACTCACCTCACTCACTGTATACGAAAACAAAAATGGTATGTAACTATTGTTGTTAAAAATTTTATTTCGAATTTAAAATTAATAGTTTAGATTTAACTGTGTGTTGTATGGCCTGCTAGTGAATTTAAGTTATTAATTTGGAATTATGAATAAATTTCTGAGTTGTTAGTTAATCGCGGAGTAACACCACTGTGTGGTTTTTGGGTCTACAAGTGAATTTAAAATAGGGTAAATTACACTAACCACCCATTTATCCATCTGGTTTTTGACAAAAACACTGACTACTTTTGTGATTTTAAAAATTATACTAACACCCCATCAGATTTGATTTTAACATCAAATTAGTCCAAAAGTTAAAATTTC